>PISX010020366.1:0-36040 GCA_004024625.1 Mellivora capensis | reverse complement strand
TGGTTTTTCAGAGTCCATAGTCTCTCATGGTTCATCTCCACCCACCCCCCCGATTTCCCTCAACTCCCTTCTCCTCTCCATCTCCCCATGTCCTCCATGTTATTTGTTATGCTCCGCAAATAAGTGAAACTATATGATAATTGACTCTCTCTGCTTGACTTATTTCACTCAGCATAATCTCTTCCAGTCCCGTCCATGTTGCTACAAAAGTTGGGTATTCATCCTTTCTGATGGAGGCATAATACTCCATAGTGTACATGGACCACATCTTCCTTATCCATTCGTCCGTTTTATCCAACTATTGATAGACACTTGGGTTGCTTCCATATCTTGGCTATTGCAAATAATGCTGTAATAAACATTGGGGTGTGTATATCTTAAGAAATTAGTGTTTTTGTTTTATTTGGGTAAATGAAATTCCCAGAAGTGGAATTATGGGATCATATGATAAATCTGTTTTTAATTTTTTGAGACACTTTCATACTCTTTTACATAGTGGTTGTACCAATTTACATTCCTACCAACATGGCATGAGGGTTCCTTTTTCTCCACATCCTTGTCAACACGCGTTATTTCATAACTTTTTTATTTTAGCTGTCCTGACAGGTGTAAGGTGATATCTCACCTCATTGTGGTTTTTGGTTGCATTTCTCTGGTGATGAATGATGTTGAGCATCTTTTCATTTGTCTGTTGACTATCTGTATGTCATCTTGGGAAAAGTAGCTATTCAGTTCCTGACTATTTTTTAATTGGATTGGTGTGTTTTTGTTTTTGTTTTTGTTTTGATGTTCAGCTGTAAAAGTTATAAATTTTGGTTACTAACCCCTTATCAGATATACCATTTGCAGATGTCTTCTCTCATTCAGTAGATTGCCTTTTTGTTTTGCTGATGGTTTCCTTCACTTTGCAAAAGTTGGGTTTTTTTTTTTTTAATGTAGTCCCAATAAGTTTATTTTTGCTATTGTTTCCCTTGCCTTAGGAGAAATGTCTAGAAAAGTGTTGGTGTGGCCAGTGTCAAAGAAATTACTGTCTGTGTTCTTTCCTGAGATTTTGATGGTTTCAGGTCTCATAGGCCTTGAATCCATTTTTTTTAAAGATTTTATTTATTTATTTGACAGACAGAGATTACAAGTAGACAAGAGAGGCAGGCAGGGAGGGAGAGGAGGAAGCAGGCTCTTCGCGGAGCAGAGAGCCCGATGTGGGGCTCGATCGTAGGACCCTGGGATCACGACCTGAGCCGAAAGCAGAGGCTTTAACCCACTGAGCCACCCAGGCACCCCGGCCTTGAATCCATTTTTAATTTAATTTATTTTGTGTATGGTGTTATAAAGTGGTCCTATTCTTTTTTTACATATAGCTTTCCAGTTTTCTGAGCACCATTTATTAAAGGTATTTTTCCCACTGTATATTCCTGCCTCTTTTGTCATAACATGGGTATAAGTTGGAGTTGATTTCTTGGCTCTATATTCTACTGATATGTGTGTCTATTTGGTGCCGTTACCATACTGTTTGATTACTACAGTGTTTTAGTATATCTTGAAATCTGTAATTGTGATTCCTTCAGCTTTGTTCTTCTTAAGTTTGCTTTGGCTGTTTGGGGTCTTTATGGTTCCATACAAATTTTAGTATTTGTTCTGTGAACAACATTGTTAGTATTTTAATAGAGATTGCCTTGACTCTGCAGGTTGCTATGGAAATGGGGACATTTTAACAATATTCTTCCAATCTATTAGCATGGGATATCTTTCCATTTGTTTAGTGTCGTCTTTAATTTCTTTCATCATTATTTTGTACTTTTCAGAGTGCAAGTATTTTACCTCCTTGCTTAAGTTTATTCCTATGTATTTTATTATTTTAGGTGCAATTGTCAGTGGAATTGTTGTCTTCTCTTTATGCTGCTTTGTTATTAGTGTATATAAATGCTACTGATTTCTGAGTTTTTTGACTTCACTGAATTCATTTATTAGGTGTTATAGATTTTTGATGGAGTCTTTAGAACTATCTCTGTATAGTATCATGTTAACTGCAAGTGGTAACAGTTTAATTCCTTCTTACCAATATGGATGCTGCTTATTTATTTTTCTTGTTAGAGTGTTATTGCTGGCGTTGCCAGTACTATGTTGAATGAAAGTGGTGAGAGTGAACATTTTTGTGTTGCTGCTGATCTTAGAGGGAAAGCTCTCAGTTTTCCACAACTGAGTATGATGTTAACTGTGGGTTTTTCCATATATGGCCTTTATTAGGCTTATTTGTTATGTTCCTAAACCCACTTTGTTGAAATCTTTAATCATGAACAGATGTTGAATTTTGTCAATGCTTTTTCTGCATTTATTGAGAAGATCATATGCTATTTATCCTTCGTTTTGTTGATGTGGTATGTGATGTTAATTGATTTGTGGATATTGAACCATCCTTGCATCCTGGAATAAATCTCACTTGATTGTGGAGAATGATGCTTTTAATGTATTGAATGTGATTTACTAATATTTTGTTGAGAATTTTTGCATCTCTATTCATCAAGGGTATTCGTCTGAAGTTTTGTTTTGTTTTTGTAGTGTCTTTTTCTGGCTTTGGTGCCTGGATAATGTTGGTTTGGTAGAAAGTGTTAGGAAGTTTCCTTCCTTTTTTACTTTTTGGAATAGTTTGAGGAGAATAGGTAAGAACTCTACTTTAAATGTTAGGTGTAATTCACTGTGAATCCATCTGGTCCTGGATTTTTTGTTTTTTTGTAGTTTTTATTGATGCAATTTTGTTACTAGTAATTGCTCTGTTCAGATATCCTATGTTTTCCTAATTCAGTTTTGGAAGATTTTATGTTTCTAGGAATTTATCTGTGTCTACTAGGTATCCAATTTGTTGGTATATAATTTTTCATATTCCTTCTTCCAATCCTTTTTATTTCTGTGATGTCAGTTGTTACTGCTCTTTCATTTCTGATTTTTATTTTGGGGGGACTCTTTTTTATTTTTGATGAGTCTGGATAAACATTTCTCAATTTTATCTTTTCAAAGAACCAGCTCTTTGCTTTACTGAGGTTTTTTTTCTATTGTTATTATAGTTTTTCATTTATTTCTGCTCTGATCTTTATGATTTTCTTCTTTCTACTCACCTTGGATTTTGTTTTTCTTTTTTCAGTTCCTTTAAGTGTAAGTTTAGATTGTTTGAGTTTTTCTAGTTTCTCGAAGTAGGTATGTTTCATTATAAATTTTCTATTAGAACTACTTCTGTTCTGTTCCAAACAGTTTGGACCATTGTGTTATTTTCATTGTCTCTATAATTGTGTGTGTGTTTGTTTTGATCTTTGATTTCTTCTTTACTCATTGATTATTTAGTAGTGTGTTTTTTAACCTCCACATGTTTATATTCTTTCTTGGGATTTTTCTTGGGAATGATTTCTAGTTTTATACCATCATGGTCAGAACAGATGCATGTTATGATTTCAGTCTAAAATTTATTAAAACTTCTTTTCTGGCCTAATATGTGATCTGTTCTGGAGAATGTTCCATGTGCACTTGAAAAGAATGTATATTCTATTGTTTTAGGATAGAATGTTTTATATATATGTTATGTCTATTCGGTCTAATGGGTCATTCAGAGATACTGTTTCTTTGCTGATTTTCTGCCTGGAAGATTTAACATCTGAGGTAAATGAAGTATTAAAAGTCCTCTACTATTATGATATTACCACCAGTTTTGCCCTTTATTTATGTCTGTTAATATTTGTTTTATGTATTTAGGTGCTTTGATGTTGGGTGTATAGATATTTATAATTTTTATATCCTTTTGTTAGATTTATGTGGTGTCTTTGTCTCTTGTTACAGTCTTTGTTTTAAAATCTATTCTAAATGTCTGCTAAATGTATTTCTACCCTGGCCTTTCCCCCCTCCCACTTTTATTTGTATTACAAATGTTTTTACAACCTTCCACTTCTAGTCTGTAAGTGCCTTTACATGAGGCACTTTTTAAAATTCTTTCTGCCACCTTATGTCTTTTGGCATTTACTCCATCACGTTCGAAGTAATTATTAATGTATTTACTTATTCTCATTTTGTTAGGTGTTTTCTGGTTATTTTATTTTCGTAGTTCTCAGTTCCTTCTCTTGCTTTTGTTGTACTTGATGTTGAATTTCTTTAGTGTTTGGCTTTCATTCTCCCCCCCCGCCTTTTTTGGGCTTATCTATTATAGGATTGGGGCTTGTGGTTACCATGATGTTCATACATAACATCCTAATTATATAGCAGTCTATATTAAGTTGGTTGTCAGTGAAGTTCAAACACATTCTAAAATATTTTTTTTTACTCTGTCCATCACATTTTATGCATATGTTGTCATATTTTACTTTATTTTAATTTGGAATTTTCTTATGTTTAACTATGGCCTCTTCCTTTCCAGTTAAAGTAGTCCCTTTAACATTTCTTATAAAGCTGATTTGGTATTGATAAACTCCTTTAACGTTTTTTTGTCTTGAAAACTTTTTCCTCTCCTTCAATTTTGAATGATAACCTTGCCAGGTAGCATATTCTCAGTGTTTTTTTTTGTTGTTGTTGTTGTTGTTTTCTTTCAGTACTTTGAATATATTATGACACTCCCTTCTGGCCAGTAAAGTTTCTGCTGAAAAATGAGCTGATAGCCTTATAGGGTTTTTCTTATATGCAAGTGTTTGCTTCTCTGTTACTTTTAAAATTCTATCTTAACCTTTGACATTTTAATTATGTGTCATGGTGTGGACCTTTTTGGGTTCATCTTACTTGTAGTCTCTGTGCTTCTTGAACCTGGATGTCCATTTCTTTCCCTAGATTAGAGAAATTTTCAGCTGTTAACTCACATTCGAACTCAGGCAATCAGTTTTCAGATTATGAATGCCTATTGATTTACCATTCTACCTTCCTGGGAAATAATTGCATTCCTCCAAGAAATCAGTGGTTCTCTTTTTCTCTGAGAGGATTGGAATATTCAGAAAGGGTATTGGGTTCACACTGACTGCTTGAAGAGTTGCTGTGTCCCCACAAGCTGTGTCTGAGCTTCTCTATTCCCCAGTACAAGCAACTGGCAGAGAGAGCAGAAATAATCTATGTGCAAATCAACAGCTGAGATGTGAGGATCTTCGAAAATCTAAGTTCTTCAAGGGTATAAATTCTTTCTTGTTAAAAGTAGTATTATCACTGCCTAGCAGATCACCTGTTAGGCTTCTAACAAATATTTATCATTTGTTACCAGTGTTAATTACTTCTGCTGACCTCTTATTGCATGCAATGAAAGATGCGAGCGTTTGATTTAAACCTTCTTGTGATGTATTTAAAAATTGCTAATGATTCTCAAAAATATTGTCAGAAACACATTAAGCCAACTCTGTGTAAATTAGCAAACCATAAGGGACTCTTAACTATAGGAAATAAACTGAGGGTTGCTGGAGGGAGGTTAAAGGATGAGGAGGTAATTGGGTGGTGGGCATTAAGGAGGGCATTTGAGGTAATGGGCATTGGGTGTTATATGCAACTGATGACACTATATGATAAGTTGAATTTAAAAATTTTTTAATTAGTAAATTGCATCTCTTTCTGCTTTTAAGAGAGTTGAGACTTGATGAGGATTTTAGGTAAGGTGATTATGGGTTGGAAGTAGAGAAATATGAGGATGCTTTTACACTGGGTATTACACAGCAAGACTGCATGAGGATGGAGCCTAAATAGGGTAGCACGGGCTCATTGAAGCCTTGGGTTAGAAGGGTCTTCAGAAGAGGGAACAGTCATTGTCATCAGTATTATTTGTACCTGAACCATTAAGATACTAAAACTCATTAAGTTGTAGTGGGAAGAATTTCTGATAAAAGTAAAATGCCCTTATTTTTGGATGTAACTTCACAAGTGATGTTGTAAGTGACTTTGGTAACTTTTCTATTGAACTGGAATTTAAATTCCTCTTTCAGCTATATAAGAAGCTTTAACTTACAGCTTTAATATTCCATGATCCTGTGAGAGAATGATCAGATTTGCCACTTCCCAATAGCCGGAGATGTCAAATGTGTGACAGATATACACGCCACTATTCCCAGCCTTAGTTTTCTTGAAGACCTCACTAATCAAGGAGTACACTCTGTCCCATTAAATCAGGGTATGGCTTCAGGAATCATCAACACAGCATGCCAACAAGCTTTTACTCTTCAATATAAACTGGCATGTAGGTCATAATATCATTATTAAACCAGTTTCATAGCTGACGAAATGTTATTTGAAAGCTGATATTATCATTTAGGTATTTTTAGTGCTATTTTAATTTCCTATTGCTGCTGTAACAAATCACCACAAATGTGGTGACTTATAACAACATGGGCATATTACTTTATATTTCTGGAGGTCAGAAGTCCTAAAATCAAGGTCCCAGCAGGGCTATCTTCTTTTTGAAGGGGAGAATCATTTCATCTTTGAACATCTAGAAGCTACTTGAACTTCCTGGTAGTGCCTCTTCCTCCATGTTTAAGGGTAGCAGTATAGCATTTTGAAATCTTCTTGATTTGATGCAGTATAGCATTTTTCAAATCTTAAAGTCTGAATTCTTTTATCATCACATCTACTTTTCTGATTCTGTCTCCTTATTCTTTTTTTTTCTTTTTTTAAAAAAAGATTTTATTTATTTATTTATTTGTCAGAGAGAGAGAGGGAGAATGAGTGAGCACAGGCAGACAGAGTGGCAGGCAGAGGGAGAAGCAGGCTCCCCGCTGAGCAAGGAGCCCGATGTGGGACTCGATCCCAGGACGCTGGAATCATGACCTGAGCCGAAGGCAGCCGCTTAACCAACTGAGCCACCCAGGCATCCCTGTCTCCTTATTCTGTTGACTCTCATGATTATACTGGGCCCACTGAGATAACCCAGGATAATCAGCTCATGATCCTTTTTTAAAAAAAATTTTTAAAATTATTTTTTGTTATATTAGTCAGTGTATAGTACATCATTAGTTTTTGATGCAGTGTTCCAAGAGTCACTGTTTATGTATAACACCCAGTGCTCCGTGTAATATATGCCCTCCTTAATACCCATCACTGGGCCAACACATTCCCCCAACCCCTTACTCTCTAAAACCCACGGTCTGTTTGTCAGAGTCCACAGTCTCTCATGGTTCATCTGCCCCTCTGATCCCCCCCCTTCATTTTTTCCCTTCCTTCTTCTAATGTCCTTCATGTTATTCCTTATGTTCCACAAGTAATTCAAACCATATAATTGACTTTCTCTTCTTTAGTTATTTCACTCAGCATAATCTCCTCCAGTTCCATCCATGTTGATGAAAAAGTTAGGTATTCATACTTTCTGATGGCTGAGTAATATTCCATTGTGTATATGGACCACATCTTCTTTATCCATTCATCGATTGAAGGGCATCTCGGCTCTTTCCACAGTTTGGCTATTCTGGACATTGCTGCTATGAACATTGGGGTACATATGGCCCTTCTTTTCACTTCATCTGTACCTTTGAGGTAAATACCCAATAATGCAATTGCTGGGTCATAGGGTAGCTCTATTTTTAATTTTTTGAGGAACCTCCACACTGTTTTCCAAAGTGGCTGCACCAAATTGCATTCCCATTCATCTCATGATCCTTAATTCCATCTGCAAAGTCCCCTTTTTCATGTGAGATAGAATATTCACAAGTCTTAAATATTATAACATGGATACCTATGAGAGGGTATTATTGTTCCTACCACAGGTGCATAAAGTTTTGCCAAAGTATAACTCTTTTATATGTTATTTCTCATCATATATTCTTTTAAATATCTTCAATAATAGAAATATATGCCATTTTAACCAGTCAAATGTCTTTTATCAACAGGTTTGATAATCAAGCTGAGGAAAACTATTTTGGGTCAAAAATAAGATTTTCCTACAAAATAATGAGGCATATTTTCTTTTGGAGCTATAATCTGATTCTGAGATCATTTAATAAGGAGGTGACCCAGAAATGTAGGAAAGAGCAATGCTGTTATAAATGTACAGTTTGCCAGACTGAATGTTCTAAATAGTATATTGATGTAGATGTATCTGTTACCACTCCAAGGGGGGTAATGCCTGTGTTTAGGGAGATTGTACTGCTATTCACTGTAGCACTTAGCATAGGGGCTGACTTATGTATACACACCAAATGATTGAATGGAGAAGATAATGTACAATATATGTAGAAGTGAGTTGAGAGATGTAAAATTTCATAAAAATGGAAAGCATTTTAAGGGACATCCCAAAATCTTAGAGAAGGCCATGATATCAATATACAAGCATATGAATTCTATCTGAAATATTTCCAAAGTATCTTGTCATCTTAAAAAAAAGAAAGGGATTGCCTCGCTTCTGTTGTCTATTTTGTTATTTTAATTAGATTTAACCGTAAGAAAAATAGAGCATCCATTGAAAGGGGAAATAATGAACACCATCCCTGGTAATTTTAATCACTTCTTAGCTGCTTCCCTGGGAGCCCCATCTGCCCTTCTAGTCCATCTGCTAGTTGTTAACACGTAGTCAGTCACTTGAGAAATGCAAAATCTGAACTGAGAAGGGGGTGGGGGGTGCGAGATTATGGTTTCTGATGATTAGATGTTGTGATTGACACACACACACACACACACACACACACACACACACCCTAAGATGTTTCTGTTCAGGCTTAGTGTGAGTAGGACCTAGAGCCAGTTTGGTCCTGAAAGATAATGTCAGAATGGCTAAGGGAAATGTACTGAGACAGATGTTCATGGTTTTGCCAGGCATTCATTTATTCAAGAATCATCTTTGCTTTGTCATGGAAGTTGATGATCAAATTACTTAATTATTTAATCACCAATATAATAAAAAGACAAAATCTTCAGTTTCCCATTGGAGGAAGATAAGGCTGTTGGAAATCTTAGATTAATTTGTTCAATACTAGTATCCAGCAACATTCAGAACAAATTCTTTCAGTGGATGGCTTGAACGTACTTAGAAAAGTTAAGACAATAGAAAGGCAGACTCTGGAGTCTTGTATTCAAAAGGAGGTGTAGTAACTACCCAGGTAGGGTCTTTCCTATATTAGAGCCAAGAAAACCAAAGTATAGCAAGGTCAAGGGATTACTGAGGGGCATTTGTAATGCTTATCAAACAATGTTTACACAGTAGCCTTTGGACTAGAAGAGAACATCCTTTCAAGTTACCCTCAAACCTTCTTGCAGTCCATGCTTCTGAGCTTTGAAAACTCCACATAGTTCTCCCCTGATGCCCCTCTTCACCAGACAAATTTTCACTCCAGTTTGAAAATTTTAGTAATGAGATGCCTATCAACTTCTGTTAGAACATAATCAGTGATGAGATAGTTTCTTGGTTGGGATGGGTAGTGGGCTGTGGGTGCACAGCACATTTTGCTGGATGGTTTTCATTGTTAGAAGTCTTTTAGAGTAAACCTTTCTCTCTTTTTCTAAGATTATATTTATTTGAGAGAGAGCACACATGAGAGCATGCAGGGGGTTGCAGAGGGAGAAGCAGACTCCCTGCTGAGAAGTGAGCCCAATGAGAGGTTCCATGCCAGTACCCTGGGATGATGACCTGAGCTCAAGGCAGGAAATTAACCGACTGAGCCATCCAGGTACCCTAAAGCATTTTGTTGTTTTTGTTTTTGTTTTTGTTTTTTTCATTTAAATCCACTCATTGCTTACTTTTTCATCTGGAGATACACAGAATACATTTCATTTCCTTTCTAAGTGATAGTCTTCTAAATATAAGGACAAGTTACAGTTCAGTAGAAGAAAATCCCTACTTTCATATCCACATTTTCAGCAACATTTCTCAAACTGGGAAAAATAATACCAATCCAACATCATCTCCCCCTTTGAAAGTTGACTAGAAAAAGATGAGACCAATAGCAACAAGTCTCCATGCAAGTTCAAGGTGCAAACACAGAAGTGAAAAGTAATTTATATGAAAAATATTTGTAGATATTTCTTTAAAATTGAGCCAAAGTTATGATGTGATGCTAAATAACATAGACTTACGCTTGGTTACTAGTGATATAGTGTCAGGGTGAAGCAAATTAGCTGTTCCACTGAATTGTGTCTTGATGGGAGGACATTTAGAGTAGTGTGCTTTGATTGGATTGGCCGCATAAGGAAAAAAATTGGATAAATAGCTAAGAAGCCAAAAGAATGGCTGGGGTATTTAGAAACCATGTTACATGAAGAATAATAGAAATATTCGACAAGAAGGAAAAGAATTTTCAGAAAGACATGGTAACTTCAAGTAAATGTAGTATTATCCACTAAAATGAGTTGGACTTAGTTTATATCACTTCAGAAAACAAAACTAAGTCCCTCAGTTGAAAGGTACTGGAAAGCAGAATTTGTCTTAGTACAAGAAGTAAATGTGCCAACAGTAGAATGCTGAAGTGCTTCCACTAAAGGCTGGAGTGCCTGGCATGACAGGGCAAGTGAGAAGATATCTTTTGAGGAAAGATGTCCTTTAAGTTTCACCCAACTTACATGCTAAAAAAAGGAACTGCCGAAATGCACTGATAGATTGCATGGGTTTTCTTTTTTTTTAAGGTATGATTTATCAGAGAGAGAGCGCGGGAGTGCGCGCACACAAGCCAGGGAGGGTCAGAAGGAGAGGGAGAAGCAGGATACTGGCTGAGCAGGGACCCTGACGTGGGGCTTGATCCCAGGATCATGACGTGAGCCAAAGGCAGATGCTTAATGACTGAGCCACCCAGGCACCCGGGATTGCATGGGTTTTCTAAAAGGTGTGTACAACAAGGTTACTTTCTTAAAAGTACTTATTCTGTGGTGCAGAAGTCAAAATATAAAAACGCAAACATATACTGTGTTCTAAGCCTTTTGGAGAATGCATGATATCCAGTTAGGAGGATGGCATAATTGCAAAGGGTAGGAAGAGTCCAAAAAATAAAATGTCATGGGAAAGACGTGAGGGGAAAAATGAATGGTAAGAGAAATGGGAACTATGAAGGCAGATGAAGGGTGGAAGTGTGAATACATGTGCTATGATCAGAGATAAGTTTGTCCAGGTTATTTTGTCATGTGTGACTGTAATATTGGAAAGATGCTTGTGAATAGACTGCATCATTGCTTGAAAGGCATATTTTGGAGTTTGACCTTTATTTTTACACAGTTGGGAATCATTTTGTGCTCTTGTTTGACAGAGGAGTGTTATGATGAAAATGATACTGAAAGAAAGAAGCCTGTTGTGCTTGAATAAGGAGAAACTGTAAGCAGTGAGCACAGTGAGACAGATTGTACTCCGGGAGAGGAATAGACAGAGTAGTTGCGATGGGGAGTATGCTGTAGGTTGCTTTGACCACTTCAGGCATCAACAATTGCCTTGACACTCATTTAGCAACTTGTCTCTGTCAAATAATGAGAGTTACCACTTTAGAGCCTTGAGCAACGTAGCAACCACAGAACCATAACAATGTTGTTTATCATCGACTTGTCCAGCCTAATGATGCATGTGTCTCTTGTTTCTTAGACTGAATTAGAAAAAAAAAATCTGCTGCAATACACAGGAATATTAAATATTTCAAAACAGACCAGGGCCTTAGCCTCCTAAGCCTGAAAACTTGTTTTCATTACTAGTTTTTGGAATTGTCAGAGAACATGTGTCTTGTCCCCCTATATGTAGGGACTTGGTAAATTTTATAAGGCCAGGAATTACATAATATTACAATATTATATAATTCATATGTTATATATGTTTTTATATATTACACATACATATGTATAATTTATATATATACACACATACATACATACATACATGCATGCATATATATAATTTCTTTATGCTCATCATAATTTCTAAACATAGGTAAATAAATAGGATTTAATTACATTTACAGTTGCTATGGAGATACAATGTCAGAAATGGTCACTCAGTTTTCTGTCTTGGTCAAATGATAATTATAATGTAACTCTTTCTTGCTTGGAACATGGTTTTTCACTTTATAATTTCATGTAAATTTTCCTATATTTTTAACTCCCTCTTATAGATTGGGTGAGGAAAAAAGATAAAAGGCAGTCTTTTAGATTCCTGAGCCCTGTTTTCCTCTATAGGACCTGCCAGCAGTATTAATGCCTGATTAACTACATTCCAATAAGTATTCTGTGTAGTCTGAATTACTTTGGTTGTAATGTTTGTTTAATTACAGCACTTAACTTATATTTTATAGTTGGTTATTCAGAGTGCAAGCTTGTTTGATTTTAATTTAAAAAGGAGAGAGAATATTGTTCAGTTGACTTCTCTTGTAGCCATTGTGATTACACATTAAGGCAACTGGTTGATGCAGTTTCCCAGAAGGTCCAGTGGCCTAACCCAAAGTTCCTGCTACATTGCCTCTTATGATAACTGAATTGCTGTCATTAATCATTCATGAATTTTTGCTCTTTCATAGTAATTCAGTAATTATTTTGGCCATTGTATGTGCCTAACTCTTTATTAGGAGTGAGCTTTGAGGTATGAGGTTGGAAATGGAACATAGTATGGATAAGATGGAGATCTTGACATTGAGTGGCTCATATTAAATGTGACCCATAGAAATGTAAATCTCCAATTATAGTAGAATACAGTGAGTTGCATAATAGACTTACCTGAAGAGTTAAGTTGTAGTTTAAGGGAAGAATCAGCTCACATTGCCTGGGGAAGATTGGAAGACTTCTCAGAGAAAGGAGGAGAGGTTTGAAAGAAGAAAATTCCCTTGTATGACCTCGTCAAGTGGCAGAATCAGGTATATTCAATGAATGGCAAATGGCAAATGGAAATTAAAGTGGGGGTTGGGGTGTGGATAGCAGGGACGTTTTGCTAAACAGATTTGAGTTCAACTTGTGGAAGCCTTGAATATCATGACATGATGAGTTGAATTTTTTAGCTAAAAGAGGAGGAAGATACATCTAGGAAGAAAAGGAAGAATCACAAGGGTGGATTTAATTGAGGAACAAAATTCCTGAAGATGTATAATCTAGTTCTGGTTATGAAAATGGAATAGAGGAGACAGTAAGGAAAGAGAAGAGATAAAGCTGAATAGAGAGAAGGATGAATCTGAGGTTATAATAGGAAGAGATGATTATTTTTGTTTTTATGTTCTTCAGTAACACTCTAGCAAAAGTCAAATCCTCTTTGGATAAAACAGGAAGCTCTTTTCAACTAATGTTTTAGCAGGGATTCAGTTAGCAATAGCTGAAAGCAAAGCCCTTGTGAATGGTGGATGGGACAATTAATTATGGCTGGAAAGATGACAGGGAACCGATGCTGGGATAATGCAGGCAGATGAGAGAGGAACATGGAACGAAAACCTGGAGGACTTGAGCAATAAAATTTATGTCTTAAAAACCCCTTTTTTTAAAGAGGTGGTTCTAGTTTATAAGATACAAGATTGCCTACCAACTGCTCAGGATATCTATGTACATGTGTGTTCATCCTTGTGAGCTTCTCTGTAGTGTGAATGGCCCATTAAGCCCCACTGGATGGTAGGAAATCCTTCAAGATGGTCAGACCCTGAGAGGGTCACCCTGGCCACCTTGCCTCAAATGTGATTTTTATTGATATGGGGCCTTTAGAAGATTGCACTCTGGTTGGGAAGCCATTACAAAAATATTTTGGGGTTTTGAGGCAACTTGCATTGTTACAGAAATGTTAACAAATAGGACATGAGAGAGTCCAAGGGCTCTCTGTATTTTAATGTGAGTTCTATCGAGAGAGGAAAAGTTAGCATGAATAAGATAAAGGTGGAAGTTTTTCAAGAGTACTCTACATTAACCACAAGGTCTGAATTGGTATCCTACTTTTTTTCAATTGCAGTCCTTTATTTATTTATTTTGAAGTAGTTAGAACCAAGTAAGATATTGTATCTGGAAAAAAAAAGCTTTGTAAACATCAGAGTTGTACATGTATGACACATTAGTAGTAGCACCATTTTTGTTTTTGAGACACTTAAATATCACGTGCCATGTCTAACACATAAGTGCTAGAAATTGTTGATCTTAGACTTAAAAACAAACAGAATTCATATTCCATATTTTAAAAATCAAGTTTATTTTTATTATAAAAATAATGCCTGCTTATTATAGAGAGTTACTACATAAAAAATAGACCAAAAAAGTCATGTTTCTGTCACTCAAATGCAACACATTCTGATGTGTTTTTCTTAGAGGTTTCCTGTGAAAATGTGTAGTTTGTTTCACATAGTTGTGATCATACTTTATAAAATGTTGAATTGGACTTTCTCATTTAACATTGAAACATAAGGATATTCTCATGTTATTTTAACCTTAAAGAGAGATCATTTTTAGCAACTTCATAGAATCCTAACCATTGGATATGTCTGCTTAAGTCTCATAAAAAATGTCAGGGTCTGTGGTTTCTGCCAATATAACTTACTTTAATGTTAACATACTTTAATTTGTTCTTATGTTAGAGTATATCTGACTTAAAAGCACAAAACTCAGAATGAGGTAGACAATTCTGGGAAAGGCATGAAAAACAAGGCTCAGTACAAATACTTTTGCTCTTATCTTTGTAGTGTAGAAGAATTATCTAAATCATGGTCCACAAATTTTGTAAAAGGCCAAACATTTTAGGCTTTGCAGGTCATATAACATCTGTGTAAAAGCAGCTATAAGCACCTCACATCAACAAAAGAAAGCATATTACCCATATGAGCATTTCAGTAGATGCAGAAAAAGCATTTGGCAAAGTCCAACATCTGTTCATGATAAAAATGCTTAACCAAGTATGTTTAAAGGGAACATACTTAGATATAATAAAGGCCATATGTAAGAATCCACAGCTGACATTATAATTAGTATAAAAACTGAGAGCTTTTCTTCTAAGGTCAGGGACCAGACAAGGTTGTCCACTCTTACCAGTTTTATTCAACCTATTACTAGAATTCATAGACATAGCAATCAGAAAAGAAAAAGAAATAAAAAGCACATGAATTCATGGAGAAGTAAAATTTTCACTCATGATACTATATGGAAAACTTTGAAGACTCCATCAAAAAATACTAGAACTGACAAATGAATTTAGTAAGGTCACAGAATACAAAATCAATATACAGAGGGGCAAGTGGGTGGCTCAGTTGGTTAAACATCTGACTGGCTCAGGTCCTGATCTCAGGGTGCTTGGATTGAGCCCTCTGTTGGGCTCCCTGCTCAGCTGGGAGTCTGCTTCTCCCTCTTCTCCCCCACCCCTTCATGTTCTTTCACTCTCGAAAATAAATAAAATCTTTAAAAAAATCAATGTACAAAAGTATGTTGCATTTCTGTACACTAATGAAGAAGAAGAAAGAGAAATTAAGAAAACAGTTCCATTTACAATTGAGTAAAAAATACTAAAATACCTAGGGATGAACTTAACCAAAAAGGTGAAAGATTCATACTGTAAAACACTGATGAAAGAAATTGAAGATGACACAAACAATTGGAAAGTTATTCCATGCTCGCGTGTTAGAAGAAAAAATGTGGGTAAAATATCCATCTTCCCAAAGTAATCTACACATTTAATGCAATCCCTGTCAAAATACCAGTAGCATTTTTACAGAACTAGAGAAAATAGTCCTAAAATTTGTATGGAACAGTGAAAGACCCCAAATAGCCAAAACAGTCTTGAAAAAGAAAAACAAAACTGGAGGTATCACAATTCCAGATCTCAAGGTACACTTCAAAACTGTAGTAGTCAAAACAGTATGGTACTGGCACAAAAATAGACAAAGAGATCAATGGAACAAAATAGCCCCCAGATAAATCCATGATTATATAGTCAATTAATCTTCAACAAAGGAGGCAAAAATATCTAATGGGAAAAAGTATTTTCAAATGGTGTTGGGAAGACTGGACAGCAAAAGAATGAAACTGGACCATTTCCTTAAACACAAAAATTTAAAATAGATTAAGAACCTGAATGCCATAAGAACCATAAAAATCCTAGAAGAGAGCCCAGGAAGTAATTTCCCTGACACTGGCCATAACAATTTCTTTCTAGATAGGTTTTCTGAGGCCAGAAATTAAAAATAAATGATTAGGACTACATCAGAATAAAAACCTTCTGCACTGCAAAGGAAACAGGAAAACTAAAAGGCAATCTACAGAATAGGAGAAGATATTTGCAAATGACATGTCTGATAAAGGGTTAATATCTAATATATATAAAGAACTTAACATCCAAAAAACAATCCAATTTAAAAATGGGCAGAAGACATGAACAGCCATTTCTCCAAAGAAGACATCCAGATGGTCAACAGACTGTGTTAAAAGATGATTAACCTTACTCATCATCAGGGAAATGCAAATCAAAAGCACAATGAGGTATCATCTCACACCTGTCAGAACGGCTAAAATCTAAAACACCAGAAACAATAGTATTGAAGAGAATGTGGAGAAAGTGGAACCCTAATGCATTTTTGTTGGGAATACCAATTGGTGCAGTCACTATAGAAGACAGTATGGAATTTCTTCAAAAACTAAAAATAGAATTACTATATTATTCAGTAATTTCACTACAGGGTATTTACACAGAGGATATAAAAGCGCTAAATCAAAAGGATATATGCACCCCTGTGTTTATAGAAGCATTATTTACAATAGCCAAAACATGGAAGCAACCCAAGTGTCCATTAATTGGTGAATGATAAAGAAGATTTGGTATATACACACAATGGAATATTACTCAACCATAAAAAATGATATTTTGGGGGCACCTGGGTGGCTCAGTGGGTTAAAGCCTCTGCCTTTGGCTCAGGTCATGATCCCAATGTCCTGGGATCGGCCCCGCATTGGGCTCTCTGCTCCGCAGGGAGCCTGCTTCCTCCCCTCTCTCTCTCTCTGCCTGCCTCTCTGCCTACTTGTGATCTCTGTCTGTCAAATAAATAAATAAAATCTTTTAAAAAATGATATTTTGACATTTGCAGCAGCATGGTTGGATTTAGAGGGTATAATGTCAAGTGAAACAAGTCATAGAAAGATAAATATATGATTTCACTCCTGTGTGGAATTTAAGAAACAAATGAACAGAGAAAAAGACAAAAAACGGACTTTGAAATATGGAGAACAAACTGATGGTTACCACTGGGAGGTGAGTAGAAGGACGGGTTAGATAGATGAAGGGGAAGGAGCACACTTACCATGGTGAACCCTGAGTAATGTATAGAATTGTCAAATTACTATGTTGTACACCTTAAAATAATATACTTTTTGTTAACTACACTAGAATTAAAAAAAATTAAAGCAGCCACAAACAATATGCAAATAAATAGGTGTGACTGTGTTCCAATAAAACTTTAGAGAAAGAGTCAATGTGCTGAATTTGGTCCCTGTGAATTCGTCTGTTGGACTCATGCTCCTGGATTACGATTCCAGTTACCTGTATGTAGCAGGACACCCTTGTTTGCACTTTCCCTAGAGGAAAGCATATTACAAGGGTGGGGGTGGGGAGACATCCTCCCATATTATTCCATAAAACAAATACTTAAATAGTCCTTTTCATATGCCAGGTACAGTTCTAATTTCTTTAATTATATTTATTCAGTGAAACTTCAATAAAACTATGGAGTTTTTCTAATGTTGTCAGGTTTACTCACCTATTACATTCCTTGGAAATTCTTCCTCCCCTCTTGGGATACTCCAGTGTACTAATTTTCCCCTGGTTTTCCCAAACTAGGCTTCTGGTAAGAGAGGATAACACAGGTCATTTATATCAAATTTAGTGTTAATCATCAGAAAATAATATCCCAAAGCATACTTTGCTACTCAGGAGAGATTGAAAACTATCTCTTTGTTCCTAATTCTCATCTCTAAAGTGGGGGACTTGAATGGTTTTTAACTGCTAACTGTAAATCCCAATCACTGTGGGGGCTTTTAAAATATCTCTACTTTTTGCCTGTCTTTGGGGCTGGGCTTTGGGTGGTATGTATGCTTACCAAGCTTGATAGATTTTCATAAAGTGGGCCTAGCGGTCCTCCACCTTGTAGCACGCTGCAGTCACCCGAGAAGCATTCATAGCTACTGATATTTCCAGCTATACCTCTAGAGATTTTTATTTCACTGGTCTGGGATATGATCTGGGCATCAGTATTCTTTAAAGCTTCTCAGGTGATTCCGCCGTGCAGCCACTGAACTCTGTGTTCATCCTTGCACAGGGGCCTTGCTAATCCTCTCTGTATCATTCCAATTTTAGTATATGTGCTGCCGAAGCGAGCACCACTGAGCTCCACTCAAGGTAGTGCTCTGATTCCTGTTTGCAGATGGGTTTGGATGGATGTGAAGATCTTTTTTTTAACTTTGGTAAGAATCCATGATTTCACATTTATTCAACATGCTACCATGAAATATGGCATTTAGGTTATGGAAAAACCTGGTTATCCTAGGTCATGTTCAGGTTGTTACTTCTGGGTCACAGTATTCAAACTTACCTAAATTATTTTGAGAATGCTACACAGGAACCTTAAACTACTCTGGAAAACATTTGCAGCCTAATAGAAATCATGATTTAACTAACAACCTTCTCATAAAAAATAAAAATGTGATTGGAGCATATTAAATAACTCTGTTTTTAGAGCAACGGAAGTAATGTCCCAAGACCATATTCAAGAGTCGAGTCTGCTGCTGCTTGTTTGAATGGAATTCAGTTAGAGAATTTGGGTTTGTGCACTTGAGGCTTTAAGATTCAATGATCAATCTATCACAAAACTAATTTATATCCTACTTTGGTGTAAGAAAGGCACTCTTCTCTGCTATGGAGGATAGTAAACTGAAGAAAATAAAATCCCTCTCTTTCAGTAATTTATAATCTTCCTTGATGATAAAACTTAAACATGGAACATAAGGCAGTCAACACAAAGAACCAGCTGGGAATTCAGAATAGCAAGGCTGATCTGTGTGCAAGTGGTAATTAGAGACGGCATAGATGGGACAGAGCTGTCGTGTGCAGCACGGGCCACCTTTGTAAGAACACCTGGAGTGTGCATTGAGAATGCTGATTCCTAGGCATACTCACTGTCTCTCTGGGCAAGAGCCTGGGAATCTGCCTTTTAAATGGAGTTTTCAAACCTTTACTATGTACTCAAGTCTTGAGTACCGTTGATGTAGTAGAGGCAAAGTAAGCTAGGCCTTATAAGATGGGTTGGGGTCAGAGAATAGTAATGAGTAGTTCATATGTATTGAAAGCTAGACACTTTTTTAAAGTTTATTTTTTAAAGATTGTATTTATTGAGAGAGAGGAAAGCATGAGTGGGGGGCACAGAGAGAAAGAATCTTAAGCAGATTTTGTGCTGAGCACGGAGCCTGATGATGGGCTCGATCTCATGACCTGGAGATCAGAACCTGAGCTGAAACCCTGTCAGATGCTTAATTATTGTGCCACCCAGGCACATTTTCAAATGGTTTAAGTGTATTACCTCCTTTAAACTGCCCCGAACAAACAAAAACTGAGTCAAGTTTTGTTATTATCCCCATTTGACATATGAGGAAACTGAGGCATGGGGAGCTTGAGCATGTTTACATACAGTCCCAGGCACAAAAACAGAGTTCAGCTGACCCTGGGTTGCCAATGAGAGACGAAGGAAACAGTTTGAAGAGGTTGTAGTTCAAGGTCCTGATCCCATGTAGAAGCTTCCCAGGAATACAGAGATTATTAGCAGGATTGCTGCAAAGGGTCCTGAGTCCCAGGAATACCTAATAAAACTGTCTGTTATCAAGAGGACACTGCTCCCTGTAGGACCAGCTTTCACACATTGACAGTGGAATCAAGTGGGAAAACCCAGACTTTTGCACAAAACCAGAACAATTTAATTAGCCACCCTTCCCTCTCTTGTTTGAGGCTGGAATTGGGTGAATTTATGGTACAGAAAGTGAAGTTTTCTTCAGAGAGTAAGAAGTCAGTATTTTGAAGGTACCTTTAACTTGACCACATATTCTTGTGGGCATTCTGGGCATCATCCAGTGGGAAACAGTGAGGGGCTGGTGCAGGCAGAGCAGGAGCAGGGCAGTGTGGGATGCCACTGCAGCTGGGGGCAGAAGTAGGACTAGGGCTTTGATAGCTGGATGGGCCCTGCTTGCTTCCTGTGCTGTGTAGCAGCCTGTAGCACTGGCCACAAAAGTAATTACTGAAAAGGCAAATGCACCAAAGGTGAGACAGAACCAATTAGCCTTGACAGTGTAGCAGACACATTAAAACCTCTAACTCATTGGTTTTGGGGGACCTTCTTTCTTCTTAAATATTACCACTGACCTCTCAAATAAACCTATCTCAACATCGAAGAAAAAAGGTGTTAAGGAGTCCCTATGTAACATGTAGCACATCAAACGGGAATTCAATAGTTAATGTGACAGACGGCATTGCTGCTTGCTTGAACTTGTCAGCTCCAGACCCATCAGCAGGTGCTACCTGCAGCCCTATATTGTTTTAAAATGTAAGGCCATGGATGAGAGGATTGCCATTGAGAAGACCGTCTGTGACTACCAGTTTGTGAGGAGGCACCAGGGTGGGTCAAGAGGCAGAGGGAGGCAGAGGGGAATGGGCAAGGACCTTCCTTCTGATCTTCGAGGGAAGGAATGGAAAAGCAAAGTAAACTGGTTTAGGATTGAGTAAATATTTTCAGCAGGTCATTGGGCATAGAGCATGTTCCTAATTGCCTGATACCTGGTCCTGGAGTTTTTACGGTAGGGGAATATTGGTTCTACAGTATAAGAGCTCCATGGGCGGGAGGGGTGGGATTCTGGTCATTTAGTTTGCATCTGAAAAATATATTCCTAGAGCAAGTGTTTACAGTAGGAGTTAGCTAGGCCTGGAGGAAGCAGTCTCCATAATAATCAGGGCTCCAGATGTCATAGCATCAGAAGGGAAAAGAAGATTAATACATACATGGTGGATGCTTTATTTTATGGCCAAATACCAACAGCACAAATATTTGTTGAGAATGACTGAACCTAGTGAACATCGCAGTAGAATTTGGCTTTCTGCATGGATTTGAATCAAGTTAGAGAAAGGAGAGTTGTGTCCTATGCGCTGAGTTGAGTGACAGAGCATAGCAGACCATCCCCCCATCCACATTTCTTTGTTTCTTCCCATGCAGTACCAAAGAGCTCCAGGCATCTAATTTCATCCTACTCTATGCTCCCAGTTGTCACTGCTTGAGTTTCTTGATCATAAACATTTATTTTGAGTCCTAGAGCATTAATGCAGTATGGGCTTTTGTGCTCAAAATGCATTTTACTAATTGTAAAGCCCAAATATCTCCTTCTAACCCTCTCCCTTCTCAGCTCTCTCTCACTCTCTCAAGTAAATAAATAAAATATTAAAAAACAAAGAAAAACAAACAAACAAAAATGGGTGCCTGAGTGGCTCAGTTGGTTAAGCTACATGTAGCCTTTGGCTCAGGTCATGATCCTGGAGTCCAGGGATCGAGTACTGCATAGGGCTCTGTGCTCAGCAGGGAGTCTCCTTCTCCCTCTGACCCTCTCCCTTCTCATGATCTCTCACTCTCTCTCAAGTAAATACGTAAAATCTTTAAAATATATATGTGTATATATATGTATACACACACACACACACACACACACATATATATATATATATATATATATATATATATATATATCTCCAAATAGTGTTATCAAGGACCTAAGGGAGCCACTTACATTTTTTGTGTGATAATCAATAGTATTGTAAGAGGAAAATTAAATGCCTCGACTATTTTAAAATTTCCAAATCTTCTGTTGTCCCAGGGCATATCCTCTGTGAATATCAAGTGTCTACTATCTATAGGTTTTGTTACCCAGTAACCTTAAGAATCATTTTCTAGAACAGACTGCAAATACTGTAATGTGAGATTCCCTTTTAGAAATCCTAATTTGAATTGTATTACAAAAGAAATAACTACTGTGTATAGAAAATATTGATGAATACAACAAATTCCAAAGAACATTACTTCTGAAAAATATGAAATGTATAGTTTCAGATATAAAATATTCTGAGAAAACTGAATCACTCCATGGGTGCCTTCTATTTGTAACTTAGATATTTCATTTTATAAGTTGTGAGTATATTTTCACTTCTAAAAATAGTTATTACATGATGATGGCTAGTACCCCCATTATATTTTTACACCAAGATTTATTTAATCAATCCTCTATTTTAGGATGCTTCAGTTATTAAATATGTTGTTAATTTCCTTAGGTTAAGTTATTAGAACTGGTAAGGATGATTCAAAGAGCATTCATGCCTTCAGTTCTTTTAATTCATAAGACAAAAATAACTCCCAGAGAAGTTGATAAAATTTACACTCTTCACAAGTATAAAAGTATCAGTTTGATAGCCAAGAGGTTATTCATTGTTTCATTTACATTTTTTCCATTACTTATACGCTCTACCATTTTTTCTTCATGTGCCTATTGTTAGTTTGCTAATACAAACTAATTATGTCTGTTTATTTCTTTGACCTTCTGTCTTTTGGTAGGTCTATAATTTTTTTAACTTATTTCTTAGAACTCAGTGTTGACAGTACACTGACTGTAGCAAATTCATCTGCTGCCCTGTATCACATACCCTTGACTTACCTCTGATTTCAGATTTCAGCCACAGCTGTGGACGGTAGTTCTCCACCAGGTCAGATTCTTTGGCATGCACTTTATATCTTTTTACCTTCTATTTTAGGGAATTCTCCAAAGCCTCACAGCCTTCTTGGATGGGAGGGGTTAATCCTCACCCAGTCAGGGATAGGAAGCAGTGGGGCAACGCTCTAGGCTCCTTCTTCTGGATGGTTAATTCTAGACAGCATGTTATGTGGTTTTCAGAGGTCCCAGAG
The DNA here is from genome assembly GCA_004024625.1 of Mellivora capensis. NCBI lineage: Eukaryota > Metazoa > Chordata > Mammalia > Carnivora > Mustelidae > Mellivora > Mellivora capensis. The sequence continues at coordinate 13,226 of PISX010020366.1, read as the reverse complement.
GCTACCCTGTCCTTCAGCAATGACCTTGATTTTTGTTTCCTCTTCTATCCACTTTCACTTTTCCAGACTCTCTCACTTTTATTCTCTGGTATCACTTCATACATAAGCACTCAAGTCCTTGTCTCAAGCTCTGCATTTAAGGGACTTCAAGTGAAGACATTAACTCTCTTCATTTAGGCACTGGTATTTTAAATTTCTCTCCAGCTTGGGCCAGCAGAATTGTCTTTTATCTAAATTGACCTTTCACATCTGTTGATATTTTTCTCTAGGTCTCCAGCTGTTTATTTTCTGTGCCAAGCATATTGGTTTCCCCTTGGTGCTGTAACAAATTGCCACACATTTGGTGGTTTTAAACAACACAGATTTCTTTCTTATAATTCTGGAGTTCAGAAATCTCAAATGGGTCTTCCTCGGTTTATAAATACAAGTGTTGGCAGGGTTGTATTACTTTATACAGGCTCTAGGGGAAAATCCATTCCCTGCCTTTTTCATTGTAGACAAGCCACCGTCATTCCTTGACTGATAGCCCCTGACTCCATGTTCAAAGCTAACAGCATAGCATTTTCAATCTTGAACTCTGACCCTTGTGTCTCCTTCTTTTAAGGACCCTTGTGATTACATCAACCATGCCCACATAACCCAGAATAACTTTCTATGGCAAGACCCTTAATTGAATCAACCTCAAAAAACTGTTTTGTAATGTAAGGTGACATATTCAGAAGTCTTGGGGGTCAGGATGTAGACATCTTTGGGGAGCCATTATTGTGACCTATCAGGGTATGCTGAAATTTTACCTTTTGGTATCAAATTCTAGCTCACAATTAGAAATTTCTAATTCGTGAATCTATGGCTGCCAGAATTTATAATGGAGTCCTTTCAAGTGATATTCTTAGTGATCCCTTGGTCATTTCAGCATGCTCAGCAAAGTGCCTATCACTGGTTCTGGAGACAGTGTTCTCTGTGTGTGAGACGCCACTCTACTGCCCAGTTCTGCCCAGGACTGCATCATTTAGTTGTCTTTTATATTCTGTGGCAGTTTTTAAAATTCAGCCCCTTTGGAGGAAAAACTAACATCTTCATTAAGGTCCAAAGTGGAAAGGTATGCTTCATGGGTGGAATAGTGGATGCCATGAAATTTTGTGAAAAATTCCAACATCCTTTCTGGATGCTTCATCTAAGGGTTTTTCAGCCTGAATATTGCATATCCATATCCAATGCACTTTAGTGATGGACTAATGTGGGTATCACTTGCTGACTCAATTTCCTGAAGAAAGTTACAGTTACTCATTTTATTAGGTACTGTTCTACCTTAGATGGTACAATATGACTACTGTATGGAAGATTAAAGTCAGTAACAAATTTAGATGGGCTGGAGTCTTAAGCAAAGAACATCTTTGGAGTGAGAGATGAGATGGAACTCTAGCTCTTGTACCTACTGTTGTGTGTCCTTGGGTAATGTACGTAACCTCTCTGAATCCTACTTTTGTCTAGTAATTGGATATGTACAATAAACTGTTTCCTGGGGAACCAGCAATTGGGGAAAGCATCAAATATGATATGTAATATTTAGTCTAGCATCTGATGTATTGTATGGACTCAGCAAATATTCACCATTTTAAAATAATTACTCAGCAATTCTCCCTTTTCCTTCCTGCATCATAATTTTTTCTTCTCCACTATGTCATTTATTTTTTAAAAAAGATTTTATTTAGGGTGCCCAGGTGGCTCAGTAGGTTAAACGTCTGCCTTCAGCTCAGGTCGTAGTCCCAGGGTCCTGGAATCGAGTCCTACATTGGGCTCCCTGCTTGGCAGGAAGCCTGCTTCTCCCTCTGCCCTTCATCCTACTCTTGTGCTCTCTCTCTCTCTCTGAAATAAATAAAATCTTTTTTAAGATTTTATTTAAATAAATACAATCTTTTGTATTGATTAATTAAATAAATAAAATCTTTTTTAAGATTTTATTTAAATAAATAAATAAAATCTTAGAAAAGATTTCATTTATTTCAGAGAGAGAGAGCATGCAAGCATGGCCAGGAGGAGGGGCGAAAGGAGAAGCAGACTTCCTGCTGAGCAGAAAGCCTGATGTGGGGATGAATCCCAGTACCTTGGATCATGACTTGAGCCAAGGGAAGATGCTTAACAATCTGAGCCACCCAGGCATCCTTCCATTGTATCATTTAAAATAGCATGCAAAATCACATCGTTTCTTCCATCTAAAAAATGCTCTCACTAAAGCCCCACCTTCCTCTTTTTTTTTTTTTTAAAGATTTTATTCATTTATTTGACAGAGATCACAAGTACGCAGAGAGGGGGGAAACGGGCTCCCTGCCGAGCAGAGAGCCCGATGCGGGGCTCAATCCCAGCACCCTGGGATCATGACCTGAGCCGAAGGCAGAGGCTTTAACCCACTGAGCCACCCAGGTGCCCCATCCCCCACCTTCCTCTTAAGATACAATCCATTTTTCTTATTTTCACATTTGTGGTGACATTCTCCAAAGACTATCCCATACACTGTTTCCAATTGCTCTCCTCTGTCTCTGTTTCTCCCTTACTGAGGCATAATTTATATATCAATAATTGACTCATTTTATGTGTACAACTCTATGAATATACTGAATAAAAGCTCATGAAATGAAGCTTTTAAGTGATACAGGGGACTCTTACTGTCTGCTCAGATCAGGTATATTCCCTTTTAGCAGATCTGTGAGCCCAACTCCCAGCTTCACCTCCTAGGTTGCTGATAGCAGCTGGTACCTATGACCTTGAGAGAGTTGCCCATGGGTGTTGGAATCACCTTCCTTCTATGAAGAACAGGAAACATCTGGGAATTAATGTCACCACCCCAATCCTGAAACCTGGACCATGATAGCCAATGGCTGGCTGCTGTGGGAGTACTAACACCCAGTTCCTTGATCTCACAGTGGGATAAACTCTGACGTGTGATTTATACTCTAGAACTACCCACGGGATCAGGCTGAGGCTGAGATGTGCTTGACTTCTTCCTCTTCCTTACCCCGATCCTTCCACTCCTTTTCTGCTGTCTCCCGAGGACATTTGCTTAATAAATCACTTCCATTTAAACCCTTGGCTGTGGGTCGGCTTCTGGAGGAACCTGACCTCAACAGGTGGCCAAATGTCAGAACTTGTCACAGCCACAGGCAAGATTTATGTTACAGGCATGGAAGGGGCAGGCATTCATCACAGCAGTCCTGGAAGCAAAGTTAGAGTCTGAATCACGATGACATCTTGAAGTTAGGGAAATTCAGGGAGAGATGGGGAGACTAGGGCCTGCGGTGGGTGGTGTGGGCAGTTCCTCTGAGCGGTCATTGATATGGATGGCCACTGGCTCTGCATATCACCCAGGTCCGCTTCCTTCCTCTAGACTCATCATTTCGGTCCCCAGAGCCGGTCTCTGTTAGTGTGTGTTTAGGTCACTGATGTCAAGTGTGCTAGCCCTGACCTGTCCAGACACAACTTGAGTTTGTGTTTGGGTCTCTCCAAGAACCACGTTTCTAAGAACCACGTTTTGGCAATATGGAAGGGAGACCTTTAAGTTCTTAGATATTCCTTATTAAATATCTTATCCCTTCCCCAAGGCCTATATACTCCCTGACTTTGGCCTTGGGAGTTACCTCGTTTCATGTAACTTAAAAATAATTTGTGAGATCCATTGTTCAACCTTGTATTTCATGAGATTGTACACAGAATGGAAGAGGAAGATCACTTCTGGGAGAAGCACACCAGGTGGGGGGAGCTGGGGAAAGAATATATGCCCACAGAGGAGGCTGGGCCCTTCCCATCCCCGTAACTCATGGGGGTGGTCCTGACTGTAACTCCGTAGAGGTCGGGCAGGGCTAAGGTAGGTAGAGGAGGTCCTGTTAAACATGGCAGGCGAGCACATGCCTTTGAAACATTGCCAATGAAGTTGGAAGGGTAGATACTTAAAGTGTGAAAATTCAGTTCTGTGTAACACTTATTCGTGAGGCAGAATGAATTCTGTTATGATTTTTGCCATTTTCTATCCATTGCGCTGTCCCCCAAAGTATATAAATTCCCTTTAGGGGATTTGTATTTTTGATTCCTACACTATTCTGCATGCATTTCGTAGTGACTCGTTATGTCCTTATTATCCTGCCTGTCTAAAAGTAGCATCTTGTATTCATAAATTGTCAAATTTTAGAGGCAGGGCCATATCTGTAGAATCTTTGACTGGCCAGTTAATAATAACTTGCAAGGATTTATCAGCACTATTTTCAAATTAATGACCAATCCTTGTTATCTTACTTTCCTATTTCCCCTGCCCCTTTTTGGGTAAAACCCCCTGAATTTGGATATTTGATAGGGAAAGGTAAGTCAGATACAGTTCTGTGGTATCGACAGGGCCCTTCTGTTCAGGACATTCTGTTTACAGTTCATAAGGTGTCCACATGGGTGTGTGTGTGTGTGTTGGTGGCAGGGCATGCAGGGAAGGTGAGCAGGCTGGTACATGACACAGTGCTAGATTGAATCTTAGCCCCTGGTTTTAATTAAGAATCCAAACTGGCAACCACCAAGTATTGTCCTCCCTGATATTTTCCCTGCTGTGCCTTTGGATTACTAGGCAATAGCAATGGTGGCCACCTGGAAACCATTCATCCTCTTCTTTGTGGGGTCAGGGTCTTGGATGTCTTCTTGACAGACTAGGGCTTAGCAATCATGAGTGGCGTGTCCTCTGAGCTCCAAATCCCCTTTCTGGTCACATCATCATCCTGGATCCTATAGAGTGTGTTGTGAATGGGGCAGACATTTCTGACAAAGTCAGAGCCAAGGGGAGAAAGGTGATGCATCTGGGTGTTGCTGTTGTGTAAGTAAGGAGCCCTGAAAGGCCAGTGACCTTGATAGAGGTACAAGATGTCAAAAGGCTCTTGGCAGCTTCCTTTTGAGCCTCAGCAGTACCCTCTTCAAATGGCAGGGGTTACAGTGGTTCCCACTTGTCTGGTGTTTTCCCTTTCCATGGTTCAGTTATGATCAGCTGTGGTCCAGAAGCAGATTATCCTCTTTCTGACTTACAGTCAGAGCATCAGTGGTAGCCTAACACTATGTCATGGTGACTATATCATTCACCTCACTTCCTCTCCTCATGTGGGCTTTTTATCATCTCAAATCATCACAAGAAGGGTGAACGTAGCACCATAAGATACTTAGACCACAGTCACGTAACTTTTATTACAGTACATTGTTATAATTGTTCTCTTTTATTAGTTATTGTTAATTCCTTGCCATGACTAATTTATAAATTAAACTTTAACATAGGTATGTATGCATAAGAAAAAAATGCAGCATATATAGGGTTTTATACTGTCCAAGTTTGAGGCATCCACTGGGGGTCTTGGAATGCATCCCCTATGAATAAGGAGGCCCTGCCATATTTATTTTATTGCACTGGTTGTTGGTTGTCTGTGAAAGGCTGTGCTTCTCTCCACCCTGTCCTATCCACTCTCTCTTTTTTATGTTGATTTTATCCTTCTTTCTTAGCAGTCATCCCCCATGTTGTCTGAACTCTGACTGGTGTTAGGGAAGGAATATAGATGAGCTAGAGCATAAATGGGACTCTGTTTTTGACCATCAGGGAAAAGTGGAGGAGGGGAGTCTATATTAATCTGTAACAGCCAGCGGGGAAATGCTCTTGGGAGCGGCAGGCTCTTCTTCATTTCCCCCAAAGGATTCCAGGGAATTCATATGTATCATATGTAAGGCTAATTAATTAAAATTAATCATAATGGTCACTATTTTGATGTCAGTCTGAGGGTCATTCTGAGCTGAATAATGGCAATGCCTAACCGTTCTATGGTGTCTACTATGTACTAGACAAGGGCTTTATCCAAGTAGCCCCAGTGTGTGCTGTTTACACTCTGCCCTTCAGTCTCAGGATAAACCAGCCTTATTATAAGAATCATTGTACTGAAATTTTAAATGTATTTTTGTCATCAACCAAGAATAGTGATAGGAACACTAAAGAAAGGGATACCTAAAAATGGGCAATTTCCTTAAAAATTGTAATACAGTATTCTCCCTTTGTTCATTATCCATTTCAGAGTATTAAGAATAAATATAGCTTCACAGTCTCTCCTGTGATGCCATACTCTAAAAAATCCCCAAAGCCAAAAGTTTTTGTAGATTCTGGATTTGATGAACTTCATTTGACAGCCAAGCCTGATCCAAACTTGAATGAAACAATAGTTTTATACCATTCATTGTGAACATCTGTATATTTTGTTGATGAAAAATCAGCATGTTTGCCCCAAATCAAACAATATGTTGTGTTTGCACAGTATTGTCTTTCCAAAATCATCAGAATTTGAAACCTAAGTGGCCCAAGGAGTTCAAAAAAGGGCCAGTAGATTTGTATAAAGTAGCGTAAATAATACTTGCTAAAGGAATGCATTGCTTGCTATGTGATGCTGAGGAAATTATAGTATATTTTGTCCTTGCCTGTGACAAAGTGGCCTGGCTTGGAATCACTGTTCAGATTGTATTAGAGAATGATGCTTACTCCACCATACCACAGTTGACAAAAACCTTTATGGAGCTGCTGAAATGGCAGATGGAAAACGTTGGTAGCATCTGTAGTATAATTGGGAAGATTTTCTGGGAGTCCCTTTTTCTTTTTATTCACAAAACCATCTGTAAATCACTTGTTCTAGAAATTTACTAAGGGTGGATGTCCAACTCGGGAATTTGTAATTTGGACTTTTCCTTTTTAAAAATTTGTACACTTATCTCTACTTTTCCCAGTTATTTCCTCTTTCCTGCTTGCATCTGTCCTTATCCCCTCCTTGACTCTTACTTCCTTCTACTTACTCCTTCCCTCTTTCCACAGTCTAGGAGGAAGGGGAGAGAAAACCTGGAACCCAGAGATAAGAGAGATGCTAATTCCAGGACAGACCAGGGGTTGCAGGTAAGAGATTTAGTAGCATCAAAGACCTAGAATTGGCAGAGAGCATTGCTTTGGCCTACCCTCCCTTTTAGCACCCTGTCTTTTAAGTTAATTTCCTAATTCCTTTCCAGCAGAGTGGAAACATAGATATGGAAATGGCACAGGCAGAGGCTTATTATAGATTGGGTATGAGCACAAGAGAATTGGCAACAAGAAATCACAGACGAAATAAGTCTAAATTTCCACAGAGGAAGAAAGATCCTGGCTGGTTGGAAGGCAGAAGATGGGGCACCATAATTTTCTGGAATCCTTTGGAGTGGTAGTCTTGAGGGGCATATTCAGCCCTCTTCCACTGCTCTTCTTTATGCCCAACACATGCACCTCCCCAGAGAACCTCTCACTTACCTGCCTATGGTCTCCCCTATATAGGTCCTGGTATACTTGCTTCCCTCAAGCTTGTGAGTTGGGATTCATCTATATGCCTTGTTTCATGCACAGGCAAGCATGTAACCATGTGTCTGTGAGTCCTGATATTTATATCTGGCTAATACAAAGCAGAGGCTACTGTTAGATGGATACATCTAGATTATGAGCCCAGTTATGTCTGTTCTGTATAAATTTGGGAAAATAGGGTCAACATGTTATTTCATGGTTACCTATGGAGGAGATCTGTTGGCTCTCTGTGTGGGTCTTCATTTAGATACTTCAGTGGGAACTTACTGGGAAACTTGGATTCCAGGCTCTTAGCTGAACTGACAATACCAGAAAGACTTTGATCTTTGCAATTTTGCAGTTCTACAGATGCTAATAAAATTTCTTTCCCTTTTTTAGCTTCATTTGCAAAATGGAAAGATTAAGCTATTTGAGCTCTAAAGAGCTCTGTTTTTTAATATTCTAACACAAAGAACATGGAAACCAATCCGTCAGTCTCCTGGCAAAATTAAAGTTCTACCTAGCTTCTTCATCACTGTGGTGGCTATAGACCTTGATTTGCCTGGGGCGGTCCTGATGGATGTCTGCTGTGCTAGGATAATTATTAATGGAGCTCCTGTTACTCTATTTAAATGATAATATACATGGTCATCCTACTGAAAGCAGACCCTGTTCCTAGACACATTTTCTTTTTATTCCTTCTGAATGTTCTCTAAGTAAGGTTATGTTATGGATGCTTTGCTGAATCCTATAGGCGATTTGGTTCCCTTTTCGTTCCTGCCCTGACAGATGATAAATAAATAAAACAGATAGCCTCTCAGGAGCTGTTGTCAACTTTGCTCCTATCCAGCCCCAATTTGAGGTGTTTTTTGGTTCCTGTCCCCATCACTCAGGCCTTGAAAGCTGATAGATTTCTGATTTCTTCCTTGAAACGTGACATGATAAATAAGACGGCACACTTTACTGCAAGGGCCAAGGGAGAGAACGATAAAAAAGAACTGTGCTGTACAATGGGACATTATTGAACAGGTTTGGCTTTTCGCATGGAGGAGAAGTAGGGGCCTCCATATAGTATGATTTCAGGAACTCAGGGACATTTTCTCCCGTAGGTCTAATGGATGGATAGCCATCTTTTGAACTAAGGACAAAACAGTTATTCCGCAATAAGAGAATGGTTTGAATTAGAGTTCTGGGGGGTGGATTTCAGTGACATCCACACTGAGCCTTTGCCCGCAGCAACGTGTGTCCCCTAAATGCAAACAGTGCTCGTATCTGGGAAAGTAACAGGTTCCTCTGTGCTCTGAGGCAGTTAGGGACACCTCTGAAATATTGTGCCCAATTCTAGGTGTCTCCTAAGTACTAAAAATGCCCAACACCAGCGTGTTACTGGTTACAATGTTATCTCTTTATTATAGTGTGTTCCTATTAGGTTTGTTGTTGTTGTTGTTTTGTTTGTTTGTTTTTTAGTTTTATTGCTTGGGATGCTTCTCTCTCACCACCTAGCAGATCTCAGCTAGGTGGGAGGTGAGGACCAGGGAGTATTTGAAGAAGCCGTGTGTGGGGGGAGGGCAAGGATTACAGTAAGGATGCATATGTTAGTTTGAGTCTTGAAGCATTGGAAGAGGGTTGCCTCTGCTAAGCTCGAATGACAGCGGTGGGTGGTTACTTAGCCCAATCCAGTATGCACGGTATCCTTCTCTCATCTTGATGAATTTTGAGTCTATCTACTTTTCTCTCCATTGCCTCAACCCTAATAATAAATTGATTGAGCATTTTACATGTAATATTTAATTCTCATAAAAACCCTGGAAGGGAAACTGCCCACATGTTATAGATGATAAAAGTGAAGCTTTGACAGGTTAAGTAACTGACTCAAGATCATCCTGCTAATAAGTGGGAAAGCCAAGTGTCAAACCCACACTTTTTTTTTCTGCCTTCTGTTGTTATTATTTTTTCTGTTAATTTTTTATTTTCATGTTGTTTTGGACTTAAAGAAAAATTGGAGGGGGAAGAAAAGTCCCGTATACCCTTCACACAGATTTCCCAATTACGAACATGTTGGCATATTCGCTTTATCATTTTTGTATCCTCTCAGCATTGTAGACATGTGGTCTTTTTACTCTGAAATAGCACAGTTTTGTAAAAATAAAGGAATTTGCTTACATACCCCTAGTATGGTCATTAAGATCAGGATATTAACATTGTTATAGTAATATTATCTATAAACCTTAGTCAGAATTTACTTTTTGTCCCAGTAATGTCCTTTATAGTCAAGGAAAATCCTGGATTATGTATCACATTTCACTTCTGTTCTTTAGTCTCCTTTAATTTGAATCAGTTCTACAGTCTTTTTATTTCATGAAATTAACTTTTAAATGTCATGAAGTAACAATTTTTTTTGAAAAAATAATACAAAAAATTAAAAAAATACAGGTCAGTTATTTTGTAGATGGCCCTTCAATTTGGGTTTGTTTGATGTTTCCTTATACTTAGATTCAGATTATACATTTTGGGCAAGAATACCACAGAATTAAGCTTGTTTCTTTAGTGTGTTAGATCAGGAGACACATGACCTGGATCTGTCCCATGACTGCTAATGTTAACTTTAATCACTCAAGGTGGCGTCGTCTTCTTCTTCTTTTTTTTTTTTTTTTGATAAAGAAAATATATATTTTTAAGATTTTATTATTAGAGAGCACAAGGCACAAGGAGAGGGAGAAGCAGGCTTCCCACCTGGCAGGGAGCCTGACGTGGGGCTGGATCCCTGGACCCTGGACCCTAACCTGAGGCAAAACAGACACTTAACCGACTCAGCCACCCAGGTGCCCCAAGATGGTGTCTTCTAGGTGATTCCACTGTAAAGTTAACCATTTTTAAATTTATAACCAATAAGTATCTTGTCAGAAGATACTTTGAGGCTATAAAAAGTCCAGGCACTCATCAGATTTCACCCTAGTAGGTAAAATGTCTAGCCTTCACTGATGATTCTTGCCTGAAACAATTATTATTAAGGTGATTACAAAATGTTAATTTTCTAATTCCAACATTGTTTCTACATTTATTAGGCAGTCCATCTATAAAGAAAAAAAACTTCTTTCTCTGTCTTCCCTTTCCCTTCTTTTCCTTTCTTTCCTTAGTAATAAAATTGTAAATTAGGTATACTTAATGCTATGTACTTTGATTGAAGTCTCTCTTCTCATTGCTGCAACTTCCATTCTTACCACTGCATCCCTAAAAACCAGGGCAAGGCCTGGCACCTAGTAAGAGTTCGATATAAGTTTGGCCAATAAAGTATATACTCTTGACATGGAGACATGGGTTGATTTCAATACTTTTGTGTTGTGATACTCAAGTTTAACCTCTTTTTATTTTTTTGTAATTGTTGAAATGATCATATAGTAGTTATGATGTATAGTTCTAGAGATATAAACATAACATTTCTAGGAAAGATTTATTAGAGAGAGAGAGAACACAGGGTGGAGAGGATATGGGGGAGAAGTGGCTAGAGGGAGAGAGAATCCAAGCAGACTTCCTGCTGAGCACAGACCCCATTGCAGGGCTCAGTCCCATGACCCTAAGGTCATGACCTGAGTCAAAATCAAGAGTCTGATGCTTAACCAACTGAGCTAATCAGGTGCCCCCCAAAATGTAATATTTATATTAATAAATACAGTGAAATGTGATGTTGCATGTTTTGATTAATAAGACAACAGTAATTTGGGCTTAAGCAGGCTTTGGACTTGAAAGAGTTTTGATATTTTAAATGACAGATCTTTGAGGAAACAGTGGTTCTAAAATGAAGTTTATGATGGAAATAACGTGTGTATCTTTTTTAAAACATTGTTGCAGATTCTACTTTGGCTGTCATTGATGTTAGATTCTCAGAATAATTGTTAGAAAGATCCTAGTTTTTGAATCAGTAACAATAATTCAATTGATATAATGGTATTATGTTAATATATAGTATATGCAATTATAGTATTGATAGGATTATATTAATGTAGCATATTATTAGTTAATATATATTAAATGTTAATTTTATAATAGTTATACTATTAATAATCTCAATTAATGATATAATACTCCAAGCCACAGCAGTGTCCAAAAATCACTGTGATCTCTCCAGGTGATTTTTCCCGTGATAAAAGAGTTGTCAGGCTATATTTATCCTTTAAGACTGATTTGTTCATTCTGCTACCTTGTTCAGTCTGGTACCTTGCCCAGATATTACACCCAATAATTGTTGTCTGTTCAGTTTTACCTTAAAAATGATAGGAGAGCTTTGTACTATACTTAAAAAGGCTTTTTTTTTTTTTTTTGAGAAAAAATCTTATTCTGGTACTATCTCTTTCTAAGAATTTTTAATTTTCTTCTAGACCAATTTTTAATAGACTAGCAATCCACAGATGAGAAATAAAAACCCATATAAAAGGTGATTAAAATATAATGGAACATTATTCACTTTCACAAGTATCCTGAATTCCCATGGCAAATTACCAGATTTTACAGTTTTAAAATAGGGAAATGGAGATGCAGTAAGTAAAGAAAAATTTGCATTGGTGACAAAAGTTATACATATGCATAATACCCATAAGAAAGACAATTACTGCAGCCTTACTCATTGGCCAGTGGGTATTTGTCTGCTATGCACTTACATTCTGTGAGAAACTTGGCTCATTAGCCAAATGCTATCTGATGAAGGCAGCTGAAGATGAGGAGTGCTTTGAGGCATTTGTTGTCAGGCATTTTGACTAGCTTCTTTGTCCTTGAGAGTGTTGGAATTATTCTCCCTAAATTGGGACTTGGGCCTCCAACGGAAGCCCCAAAGCAAAGATGGGAAGGGAATGTGGATTCTACTCCATTCCTGTGTTTAGAATTACTGTCACCTTCAGAGGGTTGTTGAACATTGTGGCATAACAGTGTGTGATGTGCATTGTGAAGTACATAAAGTACGCCAACATGATGGGTTAAACTCAATGAATTTTTACATATATACACCCAGGTACTCAGTAGTTGAGGCATGTTTCTAGCACCCTAGAATTATAAGGTACTCTTGCATGCTCCTTTCCCATGGGTAACCTTCTCATCTCACCCCACCCCTGCCCCAGATCCACTGCCCTGGCTTCTTTCGTAAAAACTGTTATATATTATACATCTCATGTGTCTAGACTTTTTCTTTCAACATACTGTGTATAAAAGTCACTGTGTTATTGAATATATCTATTTTTTTTTACTATATAAAATTCTACTGTATGAAAATACTACCATTATATGTCCATTTTCTTATTGACATTTGGGTTACTTCCTGGTTTTGGTTATAGCTGTTATGAGTGTTATGCAGGTCTCTGGGTGGCCAAATGAATTCATTTCTTTTGGGTATATAACTAGGAGTGGAAATTCTATGTCAAAGAGTGTGCTAATGTTTAGTAGATACTGACATAATCTTCCAGCTTAGTTATACCCTTTTACACTATTGTAGGCAATATGTGAGAGTTTGTTACTTCCAGCTTTGTTGACATTTGGTAGTGACAGTCATTTTCATTGTAGCCATTTGTGTATGTAATGGCTTGTTGGGGGTAACTTTTAGGTTTTTACATAGTCTCTGACTCTGTCATTTTCATTATCAGATACAGCACCTTGCTTTTCATATCCAGACCTGGTCACCCTCTTTGATGTCACTTTTCCAGTGTAGTCCAGTATATGTTTGTTTGGAACAGTGTTCTGCTTATACCACCCTGGTTTTATTTTTATCCCTCTTTCCAGGCACTAAAAGCTTTTAGTTATTTAGATATACCACAAAAATAAGGTAGGGCAACTAAAATGTATAATAAACATTACCACTTATTATCACTTATTTAATTAAAAGTACATATATAGT
>PISX010020365.1:0-36002 GCA_004024625.1 Mellivora capensis | reverse complement strand
GTCCAACACTCAGACTGAGCCACCCAGGCGCCCCTATTGTTAAAGGTATTCACATTGTGATTACCTTGAAGGTAATGGTAGGGGGTATGAGGAAACCTACTGAGGTGCTGAAAACAGACTATATCTTGATCTGGGTATTGTAGAGAATCGTCTAAAAAAGATAAGTATGTATATTTCTGTACAGGTATAATATATAAATTATATACTTATATACATATATATAACTATATATATTATATATACAGTTATTGGTCTGCTGACATAGACCAAATTTCACTGGGAAAAATCAAAATAGTCAAAGGGACTGTCAACACTATCTATTGATATCTATAACAAATAGTTCTATTTTCCCTCCTGTAATTATAGAGGTTTTTACACTCATATATAAAACCAAATCTTTCAACTTTGCTGCAGATTTCATTACCTCTAGTTTATTCAATAACATCACTCCAACAATTCTTTCTTCTTTATTCTTACCTTAGTCATAAAGTCTATATTAAAAAAATAAATAAAACAGAATTTACTCAATGATTTTGGCGGTGAGAGGTGAAAATATAGTGGCAACAGTGAAAGGTGGAGAAATTTGAGTCTCAGTCTGTAAATTGCAACACTGCTAGGTTTTAAATAGTTGATTGAATTGAGATGAGAGAGTAGTGTTGTTTTAGAAAATAAATTACATAATGATGTAATATGTGTAGCTGCTCTTGAAGTTAATGAGAACAGAATGCATGATGTTACACCACCCTAATGACATATGACCTTTACATTTCTATATACTCAGTTGAAAAAAAAGTTCAATACCTTACCAATGCACCACAAAATTTGCTCAAGAAAAATTAAGTTATATTCCAACAAATACAACAATTATATAGTAAAATAGGGGTTATTTTTAAAGATTTTATTTACTTATTTGAGAGAGAGAGAGAATGAGCAAGGGCAGGGGAAAGGCAGAGGGAGCCAGAGAACCGGACTCCCCTCTGAGCAGGGAGCCCAATAGAGGGCTCCATGCCAGGACCCCAGAGATCATGACCTGAGCTGGAAGCCAGTGCTAAATTGACTTAGACACACAATTGCCTCCATAAATTAGTTTTTAAAGGTAAAAGACGAGTATGGCTTCCTAAGTTCTTGTTTCCATTTCCTTTATGTTTCCTAATCTTCTGAGTTATACCTTTGTTTTCTTGTTGTTTAGATTTTGTGAACTCCACAATGTATAGGATGCTGCCGATTTATATGCCCAAATAACTTAAAGAAAAAAATATTTACTGTTTTAGTCCATATTAATATTTAATCAATGAATTTCAGGAAATTTAAAATTTTATTCAAAAATGTAACAAATTAAATATTATATCCCTTTCCATGATCTGGCCTGTTAACAGAGTACAATAGTTAATTGTAGAGACAGACTAAATAAGGCCAGATTTTTTTTTTTAAGATTTTATTTATTTATCTGAGAAAGAGAAAGAGCATGAGTGCGGTGAGGGGTAGAGGGAGAAGCTCCCCGCTGAGCAGGGAGCCAGACATGGGGCTCTATCTGAGGACTCTGAGATCATAACCTGAGCTGAAGTAAGACATTTAATCAACTGAGCCACTCAGGCTCCCCAACGTAAGATCTTTTCTAAATTAAAATGTGCTGTCTGTCCCTCCAGGTAATTTCTGTCAGTGGAGCCATCATACTTAAAAAATACTTTAAATCTATTGAAGATATGTAAGAACTATAATGAAACCTTTAATACTCAGATTATCAAGATTTTCCCACATGAGTTTTACATAGCTCCTTTTTTTTAATCTTTCTTTGCTAAAGCATTTAAAGCAAACCACACATGCCATTTTACCCCTGAAACTATATTAAAAAAAAATGAATCCATTAATACCAAACAAGTATTTTCTTGATGTAAGTTTATAATAATCAATTTTTGTCATTAAAAAAAAATTTCTCCATGTTTATGTAAATGAGAATCCATGCCAGATTTAACTACATTGCACTCAAAATTGTGTTTCTTAAGTTACTTGTATTCTAGATAATTTCCCCTCTACCTACCTATTTTTGTATTTGTTGTTGCTAATGCCTTTAATTTATTGTGGAAGCCAAATTAGTTGTTTTGAAGAAAGCATAATTCCTTGGATGTGTCTGTTTTGTGTGCATTAAACTGTTCCTCTATCACTTGTCTCACCAAGTAAATATGATTAGACTCTCAAATTTTGATATATGCAGACCAAGTCTTTTAGGAAGGAGACATAATAGATTGGTCTAATCGCTTGGAAAACACACTAAGACTGGTTGTTCCATCTTTTGGGATGTGAAAGTTGAAGAATAGATTTAGATGGTGACAGCTTTATTGTTGTATTTGTATGGTATTCCAATTAATTTTTCATGTCATGAGTTTTCCACTGATACCGTGAATCAATTATTGAAATTTTTCTGCACTGATTTCATTAGACAACCATGATTAATCCAAATATTACAAAAGAATTCAATGTCTCTCTATTTCTGAATATCATACTTTGAGACAAGAGTTGATCATTTCAAATAAATATTTACTTGAGATTAATTATTGAATGTTTATACACTGACCTTGATTATTAATTATGTTATCCTAAAGCTATTCTTCCCACAGCTTTCCCAGTTCCCACACACACAATGACTATGATTGCTTCTCAAAAAAATAATGATAACACATAAAATACTATCACTAACTTGTAGAGAGGAGGCAATACTAAAAACAATGTAAGTCATAAGTGGTTAATTTTACAATGATTTTTTTAAATTTATTTATTTGTCAGAGAGAGAGGGAGAGAGCGAGCACAGGCAGACAGAGTGGTAGGCAGAGGCAGAGGGAGAAGCAGGCTCCCCGCCGAGCAAGGAGCCCCATGTGGGACTCGATTCCAGGACGCCAGGATCATGACCTGAGCCGAAGGCAGCCGCCCAACCAACCGAGTCACCCAGGCGTCCCTTTACAATGATTTTTGCCAAAAGAAAGTGTTTCTGGAAAAGCTGCAGAAGCCAGTGAAGTCTTACAGAGTCAGAGAATTCACATATAGTATATGATTTGAGTAGAGAGTTTGTATCATGATACATTAAACATAAATTCTCTACAATAAATAACAAGATACATCAATGTTTAGCAAAAAATTGATTTGAGATCCAGTGATAATAAATGTGTTTTTTAAAAAATATTTTATTTAAGTATTTGATAGAGAGTATGTGAGCACAAGCAAGGAAAGCTGCAGGCAGAGGGAGAGGGAGAATCAGGCTCCGTGACGAACAGGGAGCCCAATGTGGGGCTTGATCCCTGGACCCTGGAATCATGACCCAAGCTCAAGGCAGATGCTTAACTGACTAACCCACCCAGGTCCCCTATTTTTCTAGTTCTCATTTTATTTTCTATTCTGTTGGCCTAAAGCATTTTTCTATGGCATATCTGTCTTCAATCTGTAAAACATAAAATGAGATAATGTCAAAGATAGACAATTTTTAAATATTTCTTTGAAATTGAAAATAACTTTTTAAATTGTTTTCCAGTCTATTGAGATATTATTAAAATATATGTATATTTAAGGTGTACAGTGTATTATTTGAATCACACATATATATGTATTTTTTGAAATGATACCACAATAAGGTTAATATATACCTCCACCCCCTGACATAACTCAGTGTGTTTGTGTGTGTGTGTGTGTGTGTAAAATATATTCTTCTAACAACTTCCAACTATATAATATGGTATTGTTAATTATAGTCACCATGTTATCCACTAGTTCCCCAGACATTATTCATCTTATACCTGGAAGTTTATGCCCTTTGTCCAACATGTTTCAATTTCCTCCATCACACATACTTTGGCCACCACCATTCTATTCTTTCTGAGGTTGACTCTTTTAGACTTAACATATAAGTGATACCTTACAGTATTTGTCTTTCTTTGTGTGTTAACTTCACATAGCATAACACCTTCAAGATTCGGTCATGTAATTAAATTTGAAATTAGGAATGGTGTTGCCTCCAATTTTGTTATTCCTTCTCAGCACTGCTTTGGCTTTCTAGGATCTTTTCTGTTTCCATTCATTTTTGTTTAAATTTTGTGTCTCTGTCAAAAATGTCATTTAAGTTTGATAGGGATTGCACTGAATGTATGGATGGCTTTGGAGAAGTGCAGATATTTCAGCGATATTAATTCTTTGGATCCAAGACCATGAAATATCTTTCATTTATTTGTGTATTCTTCAATTTCTTTTATCAAAGTCTAATAGCTTTCAGTGTATGGGTTTTTCATTTCCTTGTTGAATTTATTCCTAAGTATTTTATTGTTTTTAATGACATCATAAGTGAAATTGGTTTCTTTATCTTTCAGATAGCTCATTGTTCACTGAATATGTTTATTAGTGCTCAGAGTTTTTTGGTGGAGTCTCTGGATTTTCAATATAAGAGAGAACACCATAGCAGAGACAATATTACTTCTTCCATTTTGATTTGGATGGCTTTTGTTTTTTATATCTGATTGTTCTGGCTATTGTATTGAATAGGAGTAATGAAAATTAGTTATTTTGTCTTGTTTCTAATCTCAGCAGAAAGTGTTCTACCTCTGACTGTTGAGTATGATGTTAGTTGTGGGCTTACCATATATGGCTTTTATTATGTTGAGTTTATTCCCATTATACCCAAATTGTTAAGAGTTTTTATCATGAAAGAATGTTGACTTTTGTCAAATGCTTTTACTGCATCATCATATAGTCTTTTAAGTGTATCAATGTGGCATATCATATTTATTGGTTTGCATTTCTTAAACCATCCTTGGATTGCAGGGATAAATCTCACATGATCATGGCGTTTGATTCTTTTAATGTATTGTTGAATTTCATTTGCTAGGACTTTGTTAAAAATTTTTGCATCTATAGTCATCAGAAATATTGCTCTATATTTTTCAGTATTTTATTTTATTGGTTTTGGTATCATGGTAATTCTGATGCCATAAAATGAGTTTGGGAGTATTCCCTTCTCTACAATTTTTGGAAGAGTTTGAAAAGGATTGGCCTTACCTCCTTAAATGTTTAGTTGAATTTACCAAGGAAACCATGGGTCTTTGGTTTTAGTTTATTGGGAGGTTTTTGATTGCAGAGTCAATCCCCTTACTTGTAATTGGTCTATGCAAATTTTCTATTACTTCATGATTCAGTTTTAGTAAGTTGTATGTTTCCAGAAATTTATCTGTTTCTTCTGGGTTATCCAAATTGTTGGCATATTATTGTTCATAATAGAATTTCATGAACTTTCATATTTCTCTGGTTTCAGTTTCATGTGTTCTCTTTCATTTCTGATATTATTTATTTGAGTCTTCTCTCTTCTTCCTTTTCTAATCTAATTACAAGTTTGTCAATTTTATTTATCCTTTCAAAAAACCAGGCCTTAGTTTGTTGATATTTCTTATGGCTTTTTTTGGTATCTAATTTGTTTCTGCTCTGATCGTTGTTATTTTCTTCCTTTGTCTAACACTGGCTTAGTTTGGGTTCTTTTTTGTTATTGTTCTTTGAGACATTGTGTTGCTTCTGTTGTGATCCTTCCTTCTTTTTAGTGTAGGGATTTATCACTATAGACTTCTCTCTTAGAACGACTTTTGCTTCATTCCATGTTTTGATATGTTACATTTGCAATATCATTTGTATCTACATTTTTTAAATTTCGCTTTTGATTTCTTCTTTGATCCATTGTTTATTCAAGAGTGTGTTGCTTAATTTCCAAGTTTGTGAACTTTCCAAGTTTCTTTTGTTTTTGATTTCTAGTTTCATTACACTGTAATTAGAAAAGATCCTTGGTTTGGTTTCAATTTTCTTGCATTTGCTTAGGCTCCTTTTTAGTGATTTAACATGTGTTTTATCTTGGAGAATGCTTCCTGTGAACTTATAAAGAATGTGTATCCTGCTGCTCTTTGGTAGCATGCTCACTCATTGCTGAAAGTAATAAAAAATGGTACAGAGACTTTGGAAGACATTTTGTGGTTTATTACAAAGCTAAACTAACTCATTATAATACTCAGCATCAGGTTCGATGGTAGCACTAGTTTTTCAATGAATATTTGTAATACAAGACTTTGTGTGGATATATTTTCATTTTTATTTTTCTTGTATTGATACCTACAGAAAAAGTTCCTAGGTCATAATGGAAAAATAATGCTCTATTTTTAAGAATTATTTTAATCCATTTTCCACATTGGATTAATCATTTTACATCTTCAATAAGGTGTGAGGTTCCAATTCTTCCATACCTTCCATGCCTATAGATTTTTAAATCTGTCTTCTTTATTATAACCGTTCTAATGTTATGAAGTAGTTTAATATGGATTTCCCTTATGAGTAATAATGTTGAGTGCAATTTCATGTGCTTAATGGTCATTTGCATATCTGGAGGGGAGAGTGATTATTCAAATATTTTTCCTTTTTTTTTTACTTGTATTACTACTATAGTTATTATTGAATTGTGGGAATTCTTTAAATATTTTGTGTATTATCAAATAGGATATATGATTGGTAGATTTCTTTCCCAGAGTCTGGGACTCATATTTTCACTTTCTAGGTCATGTTTTTTGAAGCATGAAGCTTTTGAATTTTATTGAATTCTGAATTATAATTTCTTAATCACTTATGCTTTTGGCATTGTATCTAAAAAATATTTGCTTAGTCCAAGATCATGAATATTTACTATATCTTCTTGTAAGCCATTTAAAATTTTAGCTGTAACATTTAGATCTATGATCCATTCAAGACAATTTTGGTGTATGATGTGAGGTCTTGGTCTAAATTTATCATTTTACAAACGGATATCCAATTGTCTCACAGCCATTTGTTGAAAAGAATTTCTCCCTCTAAATTGCCTTCATGCTACTATTTAAAATCAAATAACTACAAATGGGATAACTCATTTTTTAATTTACTCTCAGTTCTGTTTCATTGATTTATATGTCTGTCCTATGCTAGTACCACAACATCTTGATTACTATTGCTGTATAGTAAGCTTTGAGACTCAGTGTTTAAGCCCTCACACTCCATTCTTTATTATCAAGGTCTTTTGCCTACTCATAGTGCTTTACATTTCCATACAAATTTTAAGAAGTTGGTCTATATCTGGAAAAAGAAAAGACAGAAGGAAAACCTGCTGAGATGTTGACAGAGATTTCATTGAATTTATAGATAACTTTGAATAGAATAACCAACAGACTAAGACTCAATAGTCTTCCAACCCATGAACCTAGATTGTCTTCTTTTATTTAGACCTTTAACTTCTTTCAGCTTTTTTTTCTTAAGTTTTGAACACATAAGCCATATGATCCTTTTATAAAATCACTCAAACATTTTATTCTCTTTGATGTTATTGTGAATGGAATTGTTTTAATTTCATTATTGTATCATTTACAATATATAGAGCTATTATTGATTTTTGTACATTTGTCTCATATCCAGTAAAGTTGCAAAACCACTTTATTAGGTTCTTATTCTGTTGTTGCTTTCATGTGACTCTCTTATGATTTTTATATGGGGATTATTTTGTAAGTGAATACAGGCAATTTACTTCTTCCTTTACGCTCTCAACAACTACATTTCTTTTTTTTTTTTTTTTTTGCCTGACTGTATTGTCAAAATCTTTAGTGCAATGTTGACTTATTAGTGAGACTAGATATCCTTGCTTTGTCCTTGATTTTAAAGGGAAGCATTCAGTGTTTTCACCAAGTATGAAGTTAGTTGTCATTTTGTAAATACCATTTATCAGACTGAGGAAATTCCATTCTAAATGTATTGAGAATTTTTTTTAAAAATCACAAATGTATGTTGAATTTTGTCAAATGATTTTTCTGATTCTATGGAAGTGATCATGTGCTTTTCCATCCTTTAATCTAGCATTATGGTGTATTACATTAATTCATTTTGGGGTGAATCAATCTGGCATATATGGGATAAATCCATTTAATCATAGACAATGTTTTAACCCTTTCTATTTTTTTTAGAAAAGTTTTTGTATTGTGTAGAAAAAATTTACTATTATCATTTCTCAAAATATTTTATAGAATTATGATCCAGGATTTTCTTTGTGGAAGACTTTTAATTATTAATTCAATTTCTTGTATAAGTCTATCCATATTTCCTACATTTTCTTAAATCAGTTTCAGTACCATGTATCCTTCTACAATTTGTCCATTTCCTCTAAGTTCTCTTATTTACTGACATAAAGTTTTTTATACATTTTCTTATCAACTTGGAATTATACTGATAATGTAAAAGAACCAGCCTTTAATTTTGACTTTCTCTGTTTCATATCTTATTGATTTCCTCACTATTCATAGTATTGTTTTTCCTTCTCTTTGTTTTGGGTTAGTTTGCTGTCCTTTTTCTTGTTTACTCAGGGGGAGGCTTAGGTTAGTGATTTAAGATCTTTCTTCTTTTCTAATATAATCAGTTTATTATGAATATCTTTAATGTTATGACACCATGCATATGGATTAGGTCAAGAACTGTGTACAAAATAGTCCTCTACTTAAGGCTAAAGTTGTATCTTCTAGTTCTTACAAAGTTCAAAGGGAATCAGTTGATCCCCTCTCCTATTCATGATACTCTTTTGCTTTCCAAAGTGTTCTCCCATCCCTGCCCACATGAGCTCAAGTCTTCCAGTGAAGGTTGACCTGGTTGTGATAATCAGTACATTCAAATATCTCTTCTTTGGTTTCTTTCTTTATTGGGGTTAATACATCTGAATTCAGCTTATTTTTCCCCCCTTCACATACAACTACAAATATATTTCAATGATATATTGTGGCCATAGTGGCCACAGCCTGGATGCACAGAAGTGAGAAACTTGTATGTAGAACATTTGCAAGAAAATGAGAACACTGAAAAATCACCTGTTTAAGCAAGTTTCTTTTTCACTTTTACGATTAAAAATGTCTATCTCTTTGGTTACTTAAAACTGCATTTCCTAATATTCCTTCCCCTTTAGTATTCCAAGCTAATAAATTTCAAAAAGAGGAAAAAGTATTAGTATTTTCCAAGCTCTAGGAAGAGAAAAATTGGAAATAAAAAAAGTCTTTGTTTTTATATTTAACACTGCTATTTGTTATTTGAAATTCATTATTTTTTTTTTAAGATTTTATTTACTTATCTGTCAGACAGAGTGAGCACAGGCAGACAGAGTGGCAGGAAGAGACAGAGGGAGAAGCAGACTCCCTGCTGAGCAAGGAGCCCGATATGGGACTCGATCCCAGGACACTGGGATCATGACCTGAGCCGAGGGCAGCTTCTTAACCAACTGAGCCACCCAGGCATCCCTGAAATTCATTATTGAATTCAATAGACATAAGTGTTAAAACTTATGTCTATGAAGACTACTTTGCAATCAGTTCAAAATGTCAAATTTATTTTTTCAATTAAATGTTGCTGGAGCCTGTTAAGTGCTAGATATTTTACTTGATATGTAAACACAAAACTATAACTCCAATTAAGGAAGAAAGGAGCCATAAATATGTTTGATAATTGTACTACAACTAAATAATTGTAAAATAATATTTGTTTTTTTCTTTTGATATGCATTTGAAAATTTAATGCTTATGTGCCAAAAGTGGTTACAACAAAGTACAAATATTTTTAATTGTTAAACTTGTCCTATTATTAAGATATTTTATTCTTGAGCATCAGAGGTAGATGTATGTGTTTGGCTCCGACAAGGATAATGCAAGATTTTTATATGCAAAATACCAATTGTCAGATGTGCTTTATCTATATTAGATGGAAGATGAATATAAATGAGGTCAAGTACTCAGTGTGCATAGCATGACATTTCAAAATGTTTCTATTCACACATCTTGTTTTCAGTAACACTTTAAACCTGTCACTGGTAAAATTAAATGACATTCCCTAAGGTGTCATTATTTTAGAACCTGGAAAGGGAGAATACTCATTTAGTTATCTTCTTTTAAATTAGTAATATTGAAGAGAGGGTTACATCATTGTTTAAAATTCAGGGGTAAAAAGAAAGGAAATTACATTGGCAGGATCCTTAAGTATAACTTCAATTTCATGAATCTACATTTTTGCAACAACTATAAATTTATGATAGAAGTGAGATATGCTTATACTGACTGGTGTGTCCTCAAAAAAATAAAAAAAAAATAAAAGCATATATCTCTAACCAAGGAAAGCACAAAGTTTGTTTTAAATATTGATGTGCTGGTGATAGACGCATGTCAGCCTAGAAGAAACAAAGCTATTGTCAGCAGTGAGGCATTATAAAAATAATTGTTATAAAAAGCATTTTAAAACAAAATCATTATGAAACTACTACACCTCTCATCATCTGCCAAGTTTTTGAAATTGTTAAATTATAATAATCCAGGGAATGACAGACTCATTAATAATTGAGAAACTTTATAAATTGCATATAAATGAGGTGTGAAGAACAGAAAAAAAAAACATTGGACATTGGAAAATGGAGGAAAAGTAAAACTTTTACTGATACCATCTATTTTAATAACTATTACCTGCCAAGCCCTATGATACATAATATATGTAGATTATTTCTAATAACTTAAACATTGCTGAAGATGCATGTCCTCTTTTAAGGGTGAAAATACATGTTTATTATTGTTTATTGGCAGTTGGCAAATGAAGATTTGAACGGAGGTTAGCAAACAAATTCATGGAAACAATTCTACAGGTCACAGATATCCTCACTATCTAATTATTTCATTACGGACCTGAAAAATATAATGCATTTAACAAATACATTTTTTAAATATCTTCTTTGCACAAGTTATTAATCAAGGCTTTGGGAGGAAACAGTGGCTAGACAAAAATCAATGCCTTGGGCGCCTGGGTGGCTCAGTGGGTTAAGCCTCTGCCTTGGGCTCTGGTCATGATCTCAGGGTCCTGGGATCGAGTCCCACATCAGGCTCTCTGCTCAGCAGGGAGCCTGCTTCCTCCTCTCTCTCTGCCTGCCTCTCTGCCTACTTGTGATCTTTCTCTCTGTCAAATAAATAAATAAAATCTTTTTAAAAAATCAATGCCTTGGTGGGCTTTATATTCTAGTAAGGGTAGTCATATACACACAAAAATAAGAAATAAAATAGAATATATAAATGTCAGGGGACATGGTTGGCTCAGTTGGTTAAGCATCTCACTCTAGATTTCAACTCAGGTCATGGTCTCAAGTCGTGAAATTCTGCATCAGACTCCACATCAGATCCCGTGTCAGACTCCATGCTGGCCATGCAGCCTGCTGGAGTCTCTCACTCTCTCTCTCTCTCTCTCTCTCACCTTCCTTCTGCCTCTCTCATGTCATGTGCTCTCTCTCTTTCACTATCCAAAAAAAATATATATATATGTATATATATATATATATGTATATGTATATATGTCATTTTTATTTAGAATAGCTAGGGAAAGACTCATTAAGACAGTGGTTTTATACTAAATTTGAAAGAGATAGGAGAATTCTCAGGAATTTTATCTGGAAAAATAGAATTCTAGCATGAAGAAATAACAAGTAAAAACACTTTGAGATGTTAGTATGTTTATATTTTCGAGTATGTGCTAACTTGTGTAATTACTTTGCCATAAAACCTCCATCAAATTTTCATCTCATTCACAGTAAGAATCCAAAAGTTTATACCAACAGTATTCCTCCTGTATCTATCTCCTCCTTGCCTACAAGTTGCCTTCTTCCACATTTCTCTATAACTACAATTATCTCTTTCAGTCTCAAGGATCACTTGAACCTCTCTGTTGAGTGTAAACCATAGACAAAAAGGGCAAAAACAGAAAGAACACTTAAAAAGGCACTCAAAGATGATAGTTGCTTGGACCAGCATGGTAAGAGTATAAGTAGTAATAGAAGTGGTTGGATCCTGAATATATTTTGAAGGAATTGCCAACAAAATAACTCTGATTGATGGTTGTGGAGAATAAAACAGAGTCAAAACCAACTCCAGGGTATTTGATCTACAAAACCAGAAGGAAGGAGTTCCCGCTCACTAAGTTAGAGAAGAAAAGAAATAGAATAAATTTGGGTTAAGTATCAGGAGTTTGATTTTCAATATCTTTGGTAAGCATATTAAACATTGGAGGTATGAAATTAGCATATATGAGTCTAGAGTTCAGATAAAAGTTTCAGATGGTTGATAAAACTTAGGAGTTCGTTTCAATAGGTTTTAATATTATTTAGATATGGAAGGGCCAACATCATTAGATATGGTAGACAAGGAGGTGACTACCATTAATACTTTAATGATACATGGATACAAGGTAGTTCATGATACAAATCTCAAAAGAAGGGAATACATGTCATGCCATGGGTGGGGGGGGCTACATGGGGAAACACCAGGATCAGTCATGAGGCAGAGGGAAAGAGAGGAAGCATAGGCAAGAGACTTTATCGTGGTTTCTGTAGGAAGGAACAGGTAAGATATGTAAGCAAACTTAATACTAATTTGAATAGTTTCAATGGGCTCTGGGGCTATGAGCTGTCTCTAGTTGTCTAATGTTTAGGATTGGGGTTATTAAGACAACTATATAATGGCTTAGTGTGTGAGAACTTGAAATATAAGGTAGGTGAGAGTGTAGACTCTATTTGTTGGTATGTATTTCAAAGTGCACCCCTAGACAACAGACTCTTCTCAAAGATGGGGATGATGAAGGACACAGGAAGCCAAAGCAATGTGACTCACAACAAGATGTGTCTGGCATATGCATTTAGAACAGATATTAAAGCATCAAGTTTATATATATCAGAAACATGTTCAATACAGAGTTGACACTGATAGGTGGCATTTGAAGCCATGATTATGAATAATCATTTTAAGGTAGAGATGAAAAGCAAAGTACTTAAAATGATTGGTAAATAAGTAGAAGTTTATCCAGTAAGAAAATTCTCAGGGTAAAGTGAAGAAAAAACTTCAAGGGAAAGGTAATGACCAATTCTGTTACTGAGAAGAAATATAAAAAGCCTGAGACTTGGATATTTTATTTAAAATGTTAATTAAACACTTTTATAACAGCTTCAGATAAGCAGTGGAATAGAAACATTTTTTTTAAATGCAAGAGTGAATGGAGGAGAGATAACCATGATTGAAATTATCTAGTCTAAGGAGCAGAGAGAAAAAATAAATTAATAAAGATCAACAGATCCTTAAAGACCCATGGAACACCATCAAAATTTTCAATATGCACATAATGGGATTGCTAAAAGGAGAAAGAAAAAAAGGGATGAAAAAAAATCCTTGGAAATTTCCCAAATTTGAGAGAAAAGCATGAATCTACACTTTCAAGAAGCTCGATAAACTTCAGATAAGATAAATTTAAAGATATCTCTACTTAGAACAATATAATCAAACCATTGAGAGTTAAAAAAAAAATCTTCAAACCAGCAAGAGAGGTGACTCATCATGTATAAGTAATCCTCAATAAAATTGAGGGCTCAATCTCACCAGAAACCCTGGAGGGGGGGCACCTGGGTGGCTCAATGGATAAAGCCTCTGCCTTTGGCTCAGGTCATGATCCCAGGGTCCTAGGATTGAGCCCCACATGGGCTGCTTGCTCAGCAGGGAGCCTTCTTACCCCCCTCCATCTCTGCCTACTTGTGATCTCTATCAAATAAATAAATAAAATCTTAAAAAAAAAACCCTGGAGGGCTGATATATTTCAGGTAGTGAGATGATAGACTTGATGTTGAAAGAAAAAGCTTATCAACAAAGAATCTTATATCCAGCAAAAGTATTCTTCAAAATATAAAGAGAAATGAAAATATTAAGTCAACAGAAAATGAGAGAATTTATCAATTGCATTGCCAGTTAAATCTCACTTGATCATGGTATGTGTGTGTGTGTGTGTGTGTGTGTGTGTGTGTATAGTACATAGGTTTGGTTTCCTGGTATTTTGTTGAGATTTTTGCATCTACATTTATAGGGGATATTGGCCTGTACCTTTTTTTTTTTTTTTTTTTGGTGATGCCTTTGTCCGTTTTTGAATGAGAATGAATGAGTTAGCAATTGTTTCCTATCTTACTAATTTTTGAAAGAGCTTGTTAAAGATTGCCATTAATTCTTTAAGTGTTTGCTTGCTTTGCCCCCTGAAAACACCAGGAATTTTTAACCAACACCATCAATTCCTGCAAATAATGGAATCTTGAAAGCCTCTTCAGCCTTCCTGCCCACTGTGATAATTATGCCCACCATATATTGGATAATAAAATTCTGCCACATTGCTTCTATTATTCTTAGATCTTATAATCTCTATCATTCCCATTGATACCAGGCATCCAATTCTATGGAAGAATCCCCTACAATCAATCCAAGTTTGATTATCTTTAAGGTATTAGAGTCGGTCTCACCAGAGAATTTTTTATTTCTGTAAAATAAGAAACATCTCTGAGCCCACCCTCGAGAAAGATAGCCAGGTCCAATATTTCTATCGCCTATACAAAACTATAGCAAGGGATTTCTAACATATCTGCTCCATTGTTTAAACCAACTTTGAGGGACACCTGGGTGGCTTAGTTGGTTAAGCATCTGCCTTCAGCTCAGGTCATGACTCCAGGATCCTGGGATCAAGTCCCACACTGGGCTCCCAGCTTAGCAAGGAACTGCTTGTTGCTCTCCCTACTTGTGCTCTCTCTCTCTTTCTCCTAAATAAATAAAATCTTTAAAAAAATAAATAAATCAAGTTTAAGCTTCAAGGAACCGCTCTAGAAAATTATAACCAGTTTTTTAGGATCCTTGCCAAAACACCGAAACCTATTATAAGTAACATGCCTTCACATTAGTGAATTTTCCTCTGTCTTTATATCCTATACCATTAGCCTCACTCATTAAAATTTATTGCTCTTTATGTCCTCAAATTTTATAAATACATGTTCCCAAATTTTATCAGTACATGTTCTCAAATTTTATCAGTCCATATTAACCAAACCACATAATTACTCTAATATGTAGTCAATCATTTCCAAATCAGGACTTTGATTCCACATTGTACCTACGTTCATTGTTATCAAGCTGTTGTTATGTGGGTGAGTTCTGAGGAGAAAAAGCATTACTTTGTGAGATACTTCTTCATATGAGGACACTATATGGTATCCACTGAAGGGGAGGCTTTCTTTTTACAGTAAGGAATAAGAGGCCGTTCCTACCAGGTGGTAGGATTCAGGAGAATTAGTGTTCAAGACTTTCAGTCAATTGTCTCTATTTATGTGTCCAAGTTCTACTCATCTCCTATCAGGAATCTAACTTTTATACAAGTTACCTGATAAAGATGGCCAGTTTATGCTAACCATCCTTAAAGTCAGATCATAGGAACAGTTCTGACAGAGGAAAATAAAGTTGTTCCCTAAATATGCAATGGGAGCCTTCTGACCTTCAGAATCTGGCAAAAATTTTGAACCCATCCTTTTCCTTTACACATTCTCCATTACTATAAGAGCTACCATTGCTGTCATGCTGCTTCACTGCTCTCCCAGTATCCTTCCCTTCACCTATACTTCATCCAAACTGACTACAGGTAAAGTGTTAAGGTTACATATTTTGTAATGTGGTATCTATTATTTCTAGACAAGTGGAAAGTAAAATTCAAAAAACTTGATCCTGAATGTCTTCTTTTTAGAAGAATCTCTAGTGTAAAATTTCATAGCCTGGCTTGCCAATAAAGAAAAGCTTGATATGAGGTTATTAATTAGTGATTCTTTTTATGAGAGGTACAATCCCAAGGTAGTGAGAGTGAGTGAATAGAAAAGTGATAGAGAAAATAATGCCTCACAAGACACAAGTGATTTCTTTCCCCATCCCCACCCCACAGTGGTTAATGTTTGACAATGAGCCACAAAAGAAACATAGGGAGTTGCACTGCTGGTTTAACAGCTCAGCCATAAAGGGCATCCTGGAATAAGCTACAAGAGACTATTCCTAGGTCCATGATTTCTCCATGCAATCTATCCAAAGATAAATGGGGAAAGAAGGAGGAGACAGAATTGATCTGCCTGGATTTCTCCAGTGTTCTATTACCAAATGGTCAAAGTTCACCATGAAAGAAATGATGTTTTTCACATTTCTATATTATGTCATCTGTCTTATTCGTGGATGCTTAAGAATTCAAGTGCTGTAAACTGGTGAGTAATAGGAATATATTTTCTGTGTTTATTTATGAATGCTGAACATTTGTTTTGACATCATGTGAATATGAAATGTACAGAAAAAGTCCTTCATAAGAGTGTTCTGCCACATGACATACATAGGCCAGTAGAACACCTCTTGATAATGTCCTTGAAAACTGTATCTCCAACAGATACCATTGAAATTTGCCTTAAGGTCATAAATCAGTTTATATTCAGAGAAAATGCTTCAACTTCAAATTACATACAACTTTCCCATATCAAAATTCGACAGACAGTGGGTTACATATCTAAGAACTGGTGATTAGACAACAAGTTAATCAAACTACATGAAATAGCCTTGACATGAAGTATTGGAGTGAGGCAATCTCTGGAAGAAAAGAACTTAATACTGTAACAAGGCAGTGGGAAAAAATGATTCCTATTTATTTATTTATTTATTTACATATTCTCCCCCATATTTATTTACAAAACCATTCTTGATGCATCCTTGAGTAAAAAAGTACTTGAAGAACTCCTCTGTGCCTGAGCCAAACTAAGTCATTTTTGACCAAGTAATTCCTTGATTTCATGAGGGGGATTCCTTTCTACTGACTACCACCCTTCCTATAGCACTTCTTTCAAGCAATTCACCTGAAAAATTTTTATGTCTCAATTTAAGCCCCTTTTGCAATCCATGAACTAGTCTTTCAATTCCCCCATGCACATTTGCTTTCATTCCTTAGTTCCTCTATTAAAGTACCTAGTGCCTTCTGTGGTCATTATGAATTTTCTTGTCATCTTCCCATACCCAGTGAGAGCCTGCTTCATACCCATGTACTCTAAAAAGTACAGCAATATGTGCTGAGTTGGTATTTGTTAAATGATTATGGGCCTTGAAGGGCATAGCCCCAGCTCCCTGTTGTCCTGCTGGACACTCTTGCACTTGTTTTGCTCCAGCTATCCTAGGCTCCTCGGCATCCACATGTGCATTATCATGTTCTTGCCTCAAATCTTTGGCAACTCTTTCCTTCACAGCCTTTTCCCCCTTATCTTAAATCACAATCAGACCTATAACAAGCTTACACTTATATTTATCATTCATTATTATAGGCCTAGAGCTTCAAATAATGCTCAAGAAATAATTCTTGAGTAAACAAGTAAAAAGATGAGTGAGTAAAAAGTGGATGGGAATATGTAGGCAAAATATAAGGAATTTCTAGGATTTTCTGGTTTAATATCCAATAACAGCTATGAGGGAAATTAAATAAAAACTTTTTGTGCTTAGGGGCTCCTGGGTGATTCAGTGTGTTACATGTCAGACTCTTGCCTTTGGCTCAGGTCATGATTTCATGCGTCATGAGATCTAGCCCCAGATTGGATCTGTGATCAGTGGGGAGTCTGCTCGATATTCTCTCCCTCTTCCCCTCCCCTGACCTCAAATAAATAAATAAATAAATAAATCTTTTTTTTTTTTTTTAAAGACAACCTTTTCGTGCTTATGAACCAAGGTGTTTTCTAGGCATTTAAAAATAGTATTTAATTTAACCTCCCAAAGTCCCTCTGAAACAGATATTACTGAAATTTTAAATAATAGCTAATTTTAAAATTTTTAACAGTATTTATGTGGTAGAGCCAAAGCTCAGCCTATTGTTTAACTTAAGTGACATTTCTGGGTTTTTTACAACCTATGTCTTAGAACTTTCAGAGTACAAAATAAAATGGTGCCAAATACTGAGGGAGAAATTTAGATATGGTTTAGTTCCTATGAATAATTAGAACTCATCTTAGGATACTAAAAAAAGTATTTAAAAAAAGATATTTCAAACTGTCAAATTTAAAACTAATTAATATGCTTGTCAAAATCATTTCTCTAAAACATAACCAGTTAACAAGAAATGTTAGTGAAAAACTTCAATACATTAGCAGAAAAAAAAATTATCTAACTCTCTAATATATGTTCTACATTGGTAAAATTATTTTCAAAATTTGGCTTATAATAATTGCTTGGTATAAAATGCAGATATTTCCGATAGATTATTATTTTTGTAATCTTCTTTGTTAGCATTTCACATGTTAAGAGGGTAAATGAATGGTTTGCTCTAGTATCTACAAATAGCACACTTATAAAGTGATTTCAGTTGAGGTATCAACTTGTAACATATGCTTAAAAATTATATATATACAATTTTTGTTAATTTTAATGACTCTAGAAAGCAATAAGAAACATACAAGCTCAGGCAATTATTGTGTACAATTAAAATTTCCAAATGCTTCATATGCTTTCTGAATTAACTTTTTTGTGTTTTATCAAGGTTGTTTTGTCAATATTTTCTTTCCCCACTCCCACCCCATAGTTTATTGTTCTGAGGTAGCAAAACTTACACTTCATTTAATATTCCTTACTTATATGTGCTGGAGATAAATCCCAAAAGTGACCATCTCTCAGGAAACAAACAAGATCTCACTCCATCTTTGAGATCATTTTTGTCAAATCATGTGTCCTTTATCCACACCAGCCTAAATGGTGTTCCAAGATGGTGAGAACTCTTCTGGGATGCTTTAAATTGTATCCTTATTTTCCAGAATCCAATCCACAATCCATTCTAGAGTGCTGATAATTATCAACACAGAGTAGTCAAAGATCATTCCTTATAAAAGTTCTATCTGCTAGAAAACAGTTGGCGACAGATGATCAGATATTTGCTAGTATTGACAGAGTTTGACATCTAAAGCAAATCAATTATCTTCAGATTTAAATCAGAAGACCTTGTCTAGATAGAATCTTCAGTTCCAACAAACTCTGAAGGAGAAAAGTCCCTTACTTCTCAGTAACCAACTTACCTTTGGTTAAATTTAATACACATCCCTTTGTTCTCTATCTGCTCCAAATAATACATTATTTTAGGTAATTATTAATCTTGATGATAAAGAAGAATAAAGGAGAAGCAAGATTATGTCAAAACCAGATCAAAGGGTTTATTTCCACATGTGCAAAGTGCCCTTGAAAAGCCAATAATCAATAATGATCAAAAATGCATTTTGCTCATGAAACATATAACATTTATTCTTCATAATTCTACACTTATAATTTGATAATGACCTCTGGTTTATTAAAAGCTCTAATAATTTCAATAGAAAAGAAACTTTTAACATATGGTATAGAGTTGCTAGAAGTTGTTTGAACACAACACTTTTTTTTCCTAAATAATGTTATTTAATACTAATAAAACTTTTTCTTAGAAGTCTTTTTCTACTACAAAGTGACTGATGTTATTACTTCCATGGATCTCCCAAAGGTATCAATAAGGCAGAAGAGTAAAGTGAGTAAAGTAATTCTGCAGATTAAATAAATAGGTTGAGGTATTAGTTTTGTAACAGTGGGAAGATTAGTTGACTTAATCATTAAACTAGAATTTACATATTACCATTTGATGCACTCCTTGACTTAGCACACATGATTCCAAGTCATTATGATTTTATTCTTTTTGATTTCTTAACCCCTATCTTCATAGCTAAATAATACCTCAGAAAATGGAAGCTTGCTAAGCTTGTTAAGAGGAATCATTAGGTCTCTTCAGTAGAACACAGACTGGCCCAAGAAATATTACAACCAAGACATGGTAGAATAGACTTGTGTGATTTTTTCCTCTTCCTTTATTCTCAGTCTATGAAAATACTGTTAAAAGTTGAAAGACTTCTACATAAAAATACTTCAGGAAATCAATTTCAGTATCATTCAATATCAAAATAGAGTGCTCTGCACATAAAAAAGATTTTAGAAATTCTGCCAATTGATATTGAACCACATTAGAAGACCAGTAGCAAGTACTGTCAACAGAAGTTGAGTACTCTATCAAAGGTAAAACAAAAATGTCACTGATTAGATTAAAGCCTTCTAGAAGTCAGAAAAACAAAACCCATGAAACAGGGAAAAGAAGTAAATAAAATCTGCATAAGATTTCTGTATTGAAATACATTTTGTTCTTCAGGATTCTGTTAGGTAAGTTTCTTGAACCTTTCTGCAAAGTCAAACTTGTCCTCTGTGTGGCATCTTGAGGTAGTTCTTTCTTCTCAGCTTGACCCTAATGACTAAATTCATCATGCTCCCCCACTGTTTCCCAAGTTTCCACTTCAGAGGACGCTGTCTACTTTTCTCTTTTTGTTCCATCATTGACCATACACCTGATAAACTGCCATGATGATACTCAACTTACAGCATTGAAGGTTGGGCAAGCTCCAGTCACAGCGCAAAGATGCAAATTTAGAAGGCCTTCGATTAGATTAGATGACTATTTTGTATTCTTGGATTTTTATTTTTCAAACCACTTTAGCATTTTTCTTATTAATTTATTTGATCTCTGCATTTATTAAAATATTTATCTTTTGACTTCAACTCAGAAATGTGGAGAGCTGGATGGATGTCATCTCCCACCCCCCCCACCAAAAAAAGCTGGATATATATTCCAATTAACTTTTTTGAATTCTTCCAAGAATTGAGGTCATAAGGCATACAGCCAATCTGAAATTGAGATATAGAAAGCCAGATGCCTGCAGCTTAAAACAGAACTCAAGCACTAATTTTCTTGCAGAATGTGCCACTGGACACCATAAAAGCCAGCAGGAAGATGAAATTATAATTTTCAATGCATTGATGAAGGCAGAGAGTGGGCTAGCATAAAAGTGAGAAGTCTATAGACCACTCATATTTGTAGTTTCCATCCTGTTTCAAGCATCTCCTCTAGGAAACCCACCAAGCTTTCTTGGGAAGGATGGGAGAGACTATCCCTGAAGCTCTAACTCAGGTAAGAAGACATCAGCTATTGCAGAGACCTGCTGGTATCTTTTGCCCCTATCTCCCTTATAAATTAAAAAGCTTAATCTAGAGCAAAGAAGCATGTATATACTTCAAGCCAATCCAAGAAGCTCTGAGAGCTCAAATAAGATAAATAACAGAGAGACAGACAAAAAAAGGCCCACCTCAACACAGCATGTTTGAACTGCAGAAATGCAAAAGGTAAAGAGAAAATCTTGAAGGCATCTGGCAGGTTGTGGTGGTGGTATACTTACAAAGGCAAGAGAACAAGAATTACAGCAGATTTTTCATTAGAAACCGTAGAAGCAAAAAGGCAATCAAGTGACATCTTTAAATTTTTAAAAGAAGAAAAAAAATCTTGTTAACTCAGAATTTTACACTCAGAAAAAAAATCCTTCAAAAATGGAAAAAAAAAGCTGCTCAGCAAACAATAATGAGGGAAATTACTGCTTAGACTTACTCTATAAGAGATGTTAAAGGAAATTCTTCAATAAGAAAAAACATGGTATAGGTCAGAAACTTGGACAATAATAAAAATCAGAGTTGAAAAAATGAAAGTAAAACACTGTCTTTTATTTCTTATTGTTAATTTTCCAAATGATAAACCATGTCAAGTAATAATAATAACAAAGTATTGGTCATTCATATGTAAATTGAATGTATGACAACGTTACCAGGAATTGGGAATAAGTAGTGATAATATCTTTACACTACACGTAAAGAAGTATAAAAGTGTTTGAAGATGGACTCATATTATTTAAAAATCTGTATTTTAAACCCTAAGGCACCTATTAAAAATGTTAAAGTTATAATTATTAAGTCAATTGAGGAGCTAAAAGTGAATAATAGAAAATTCTCAATTAAAGCAAGGAAAAGCAAAAAAAAAATAAAATAAAATAAGAAAAATTTAAAAATAAATTAAATTAAGATTAAATAAATTTAAAAAATAAATGCAATAAAATAAAACAAGGAAAAGTAGAGAAAGAAAAAAGAGATAAAGAACAAATACAACAAATAGAAAACAAGCAAGAAGATAGGTTTCTAATCCAACTATGTCAATAATAACTTTCAATGTTAATGGTCTAAACCCAGTTAAAATACAGAAATTGTCAGATCTGATTTTTAAAAAGCAGTAACTAAACCAGTTATGTTCATGCAAAGCCTCATTTCAAATATAAAGACCTTTATAAATTAAAAGCAATGGGATAAAGAAATATATGTCATTCAAACACTAACCAAAAATAGCTGAAGTAGCTATATTTACTTCAGATAATTAGATTTCAGGAACAGGGAAGATTCTCAGGGATAAATATGGACCAATATATAGTATTAGAGACAAATTCTCAAAGAAGACATAACACTCCTAAACATTCATTCAGCTAATAACAAAGTTGTATAATAATAGGAGGTGAAAAACAGTCAATTTTAATGGAAAAATAAACAAGTCCACATGATGGGGACTATGGTGAATATAGAAATGATGGTCCACCTAATGGACCAACATTCAAAGGAAATAATGCTATTCTATTAAGAAAGATTGTGACCCACTATATATTAATATGCTTAAACTTTACACCAATGTGGAACTTCTGACAAGAAGTGAGTAATTTATAAGGGTACTGGATCTGGGAGAGGAGAGCAAATGATGGATATTATGAGGAAAGTCAACAAATATACATGCTCTATATTGATCCTGTGAGAGCAATTTCCTTTGGGATAGGGTTCCTAACTCCTGTTGCAGTCGTTTTTATAGTACCAGAGCAGATATTATGGGCAATAAGTCAACACCTGATAAGCTGAACTTAGTATTAGAAGGGAAAGTAATTATGAGAGGTGCCTGTCATTAGAAGCCACAAAGATCTGTGCATAAGCCTATTTCCTTGATGTTTTAATTATTTTTGCCTCAGAACTCTTAATATGAAAGTTAGCATTGGGATGGGGTAAAATAGGGAGCCTTACTATGCCCAGCTGCTTCCTAAGCTATATTCTTCATCTCTGAATTAATATTGCATATTAAGTCTCTCTGATGGATTGCACACGATGGAAAGCAGCTTTGAAAAACCAGGAATTA
This sequence comes from Mellivora capensis, assembly GCA_004024625.1. Classification (NCBI taxonomy): domain Eukaryota; kingdom Metazoa; phylum Chordata; class Mammalia; order Carnivora; family Mustelidae; genus Mellivora; species Mellivora capensis. The sequence continues at coordinate 13,007 of PISX010020365.1, read as the reverse complement.
CTCAGCTTCTCCTCTTGCAGATTTTCTGAAATACCACTATTCTTTTCAAATTACAGGTGCTTTTCAACAGTGTTCTGAGAGTTTTCTGGAAGACAAATGCACATACATGATCACTGATCTCTACAATCAATGTACATGAATGCATGTATGGAAATTCAGAGGAGAATTTCTAGGTATGGCCTTCTAAGTACTCTTACAGAGTGAACTACATTTTATTGCGGTGACTTGTTTCTTATAAACTTTTGCATTAAGAAAATAATTGGACATTTATTATGAGGAATTTTTATTATAGTGGTCTCAGGAAACCTGCAAACTCTTAGAAGATTGTTTTAAATCACATGGACTGCAAGCTATTTTCAGGCTCAATTCTGAGATTACTTCCACGGTAGCTGCTCAACACATACATAGTGAATAATTAAATGATCTCATTCTGTCCTCAATCAACAATTTTAGATATATGTTCCAGTTATCTATTGCTGCATTGAAAATCATCCCAGAACGGAGTAGTTTAAAACAACTGTAAAATATGTTTTGCTCAGCAATCTGCAATTTGCCAGGACTTGGTAAGGATAGTTTTTCTATGGTCCATAGGGTATGAGCTGCAGTGCACCAGAGGTTGAAGAATGAAGTAGCTAAAAATTCAGCCACTCACATGTCTGTCGCTAACACCTTCACTGGGTCTGTACCTAGAGCACTTACATGAGAACTTTTCATCCATTTGCTTGGTTTACTCTTAACATAATGCTCAGTTCCAAAAGTAAACAACCCCAAAGAGAAAGAGCCAGGAAGAAGGACCGCTGTCTTTGATGACGTAGACTTCCAAGTGATGCAGCATCATTTCTCTGGTTTCATTCAGTGCAAGTTGATAAGATTTGCATGGATTCAAGAGGATGAAAACATGACATCACTCCAAAGGGAGGAATCTCAAAGAATCTGTGTGCATGTCTAAAGCCATTGAGCTCCTCTGCCTGGCCACACATTATTTACATTTCCTCCATATGCAAAATTCACTCATTGACTTTTAATATTCCCCATCTTTTCTATTCAGTATCAGATTTAGGCTCAAGTTCCAGGATCTAAATAAGGTAAATGTGTACCTCAAGTATTTTTCTCGAGTACTGCAGCTAGGGTATAGTTATTCTTCATCTGGAAAACTATGAACTAAAGAGAAAGTAAGAGATTTACCTTCACTCTATACAATAAACATAGTGGTCCAAAATGAGAAAAAAAACAATTGAAAAAAGAAAAGCACATAACAATCACTAGTCCATGGTGATTCTGAAATCAATCAGGTACATAGTGCCAGTTCTTTAAAGATTTAAACTACTTTCTAGGAGTTGTTCAGCCTGGCTCTTGTCTCTCTTTTGGAGTCTGGGTTCCCCTTTATGAGTCATCCTTACTTTTCCATAGAACATGGGCCATATTCTCAGTACTATAGATTTTCCAGCCTGTTTCTAACCATGGAAGTTTAAGGATCAAATTTCCTCTCTCTCTTTTTTTTTAAGATGGTATTTATTTACTTATTTATTTATTTGAGAGAGAGAATGAGAGAGAGAGAGAGAGAGAGAGAGAACATGAGAAGAGGGAGGGTCAGAGGGAGAAGGAGACTCCCTACCAAGCAGGGAGCCTGATGTGGGACTCAGTCCCAGGACTCTAGGATCATGACCTGAGCCGAAGGCAGTCACTTAACCCACTGAGCCACCCAGGTGCCCTTAAATTGCCTCTTTAAATTGTGGACTCATTCTGTCCCTCTCAGGACAAGCTGGTATATATTCCTTAAACAAAATTATGAGTTTTTTTAATGAGTCAATTTATAATCTGTTGCATTGTTAAACAAAAGCAATACTTACTAATATCTCGGGTTTATGGTATGACTGCCTTGAGGCAGGAGCCTTATGATTCCTAGAAGCTCTAATGTTTAATGGTATTCTATTCTATTCTATTCTATTCATTAGTAGTGAAACAATAAGCCAGTTCTTATTTCAGAGAAGTAGAAAAAGATTTCACTTTTATATGGGTGAAGGGTCAAAGAATTTGCAAACATATTTAATACCTTAGTATCATATAAATTTAATTTTGATTTTAAATATTTTTTGCAAACTTAATTCAGTTTGTAAGTACAGAATATTCTAAGTTGACTTGGTTAAGGAGTAAACAAAATACTCTTTCTTTTAAGAGTTAGATTGACTGAAATCATTTCTAGCTTGTGTGTCCCAATTTCTTTTCATATTATATCATTCACATTTTAAGACACCAGGTTTACTGTAAATGAAATAAGAAAATATATGTGAGCTATATGAATAAAAAGGTTTTACAGAATTAAAGTACAGAATTATCATCATTACCAGGAAGAAGCTTTCTTCCTTAATTTGTTGTAATTTCATACTGAGTTGACAGGCTATCCCTTTAAAAAAATTTCTTTCCGGGGACGCCTGGGTGGCTCAGTTGGTTAAGCGGCTGCCTTCGGCTCAGATCATGATCCCTGCGTTCTGGGATCGAGTCCCACATCGGGCTTCTTGCTCGGCAGGGAGCTTGCTTCTCCCTCTGCCTGCCACTCTGTCTGCCTGTGCTCGCTCGCTCTCCCTCTCTCTCTGACAAATAAATTTAAAAAAAAAAAAAAATTGCTTTCCTTTAAAATGAGAAATAATTATTTTTCCTTTTGAAAAATGTTTATTTTAAGGTCAATGTAATGAGGTTTTCTTTTCCATGAACTTTCTTTTAGTCTTTCTGCTTACCAAGTTTCCCACATCTAAAGTGCAAAATGTAAATGTTATCTAGCACACTCTGCATCTATATTATAATCATTATATTAATTATACTTGAACTCTTGGTAAAAACATCATGAAATTATGAAATCTGTATATGACTATAGTTTTTATTAATTCTATTTAGTATATTTAATGATATGAATTTATTTTAAAAATAGTAAATCTGAATTAGTACATGACTGTCAAATTATAAAGTGCAAAAATAATACTATTGAAATGACTCAACAATTCAAATTTCAAGAAATTACAGGGTCATTGCCTTCATTCTCATGGGCAATAGTTTTTAGAAAATAAAATTAAAAGAAACATTGTGGGGGCTGCTGGGTGGCTCAATTAGTTAAGAAACAGACTCTTGATTTTATCTCAGGTCATGCTCTCAAGATCATGAGCCCTGGGTTGATGTTCCAGGTTTTGAGCCCTGGGTTGGTGTTCCCACTCACAATGAGTCTGCTTGAGATTCTCTTGTGCTCCTTCTCAAATAAATAAGTAAAATCTTTAAATAAATAAATAAAATAAAAAATAAAATAAGCATTGTGTTTATGTAAATTAGCCATAAATTTATTTTACACTGAGATGTAAAATATCTAAGCAATAAAAATAAATATCTTTGCTTCCTTGGTTAACCATAAGCATAAAGGCAAGTTAGTCAATACTATGGCTGATAGTGAAGCCATCTGGTTTTTTTTGGGGGGGGGGTTTTAAAGTTAGTTGTTTAGTATGCTTAAGCAACTTTAGCCATTTTCCACTTTCCTTCACACTCATTCTACCATTTCCAGTGATCCTTTGCCTTCGATCAATATCCAGTAGCATGAAACTTTTCCAGCAAAGCTTATTCAAGTGTGTATCATGTTAATGATCTTGGTCTGCTGGAAAACCAATTACACATTTTTCCATTTTAGCTCTGCCCTGTAATGGATAATGCTTGCATTAAGGATGTGTCAGCTGTGGTTTGCTGCCAGCACAGGAGTATACATAACTGAGATTACTTTCAGGAAAATGGCCCAAGCAAGATGTTATGCAAGAAACTCTTGAAATAAATCAAGATAGTGAAATTATCTGTCATTATTCTCTTTACTTAATAAACCATATTTACTTATGCTCTAATATCTCAAATGACAGACCATTTATGTTGTCTCAAAAAAGTAGGTTAATAAATATATGTCCAATGTCTTTCTTGGGAAAAATCAGACAAGATTATGAAAAAGTAATTCAACCACAGCTTATTAAATGCTTAATATATGCAAGGGACTGTGATAAAAATTTAGATTTTATTATATTATATATGCAAAAAGATAATATTTATACTTAGGTAAATGTGTGTTGTATATATATATTGTATATTTTGTATATATATTTGTATATTTTGTATATATATATATTTTGTAATACACATAGATGCTAATAATAGTTACCTCTATAGGAAAACAGTTGAAAATCAGGAGAGGAAAGATTACCTATTTGTTTTTGTATACACTTTCCATTTTTACCATATGCTTATTTTTCTTTATTATTTAAAAAAGTATTTTAAAAATAAAAAATATTCAAACCCAAGCTAGTTGACCTCTATTAAGTTAGCTTATCAGGAGCAATGTGCTGCTAACATTAAAAAAATAGCTAAATGGGGCTCCTGGATGGCTCAGATAGTTCACCCTCTGCTTTTGGCTTGGGTCATGATCCCAGGATCCTGGGATTGAGTCACGCGTTGAGCTCCCTGCTCGGCGGGGAGTCTGCTTCTCCCTCTCCCTCTACTGCTCTCCTTGTTTGTGCTCTCTCTCTCTTTCTCTGTGGAATAAATAAAATCTTAAAAAAAAATAGCTACATGATTTTAGGGAGTTAAGATTTAGAATCATTAAAGCACAGAAGTAGTAACTGGCTAAACAAACTACACAGGCCAGTCTTTGGTTCATAAGGAATCTTAATCTATAGGGCATTAAAGAAGCCCATCCTTTCCGGGAAAAGTATTGCATTAGCAAAACTTACTGGACAGAAGTACATCTTTGCATATGTGAATTATAAAAAAATTTGAGTCAGCACAAACTATTTTAAGTATCCATATTGAGTTTATGGCATTTCTCCAATGGTCTCTTTTTATTCATATTAATCTTTCAGATATCACCCAAACCTAAAATTGAGAAAAATGGTAATCCAAGTGTATAATTTGTCTTCTGTAAGTAGCACTTGTTCCTAAAGTCTGGAATGATGCGAAATGTTGTTAACACAGTATTCTTTTGTTATGTTAAAATTTTCAGAATCTGCATAAAAACAGAATATATTATACTTTTAAATTATATTTATTTCCAATTATTTATATCGGATTATTTATATCATATTACTTATATTTATTTATATCATAACTATATTAAGTATTGGTATTTCAATTGAAATTATAATCATAAGTTCTGATATTCTAAAACTTTAAACAATTAATTTCTTTGAAGCATCCTAATTTAGAAGGGTCCTATCACTCACATTCATCCTATTGAGGAGTTCTATACAAATGCTTCTTGTTTATCTTGTGCATAAATTTAACATAAAAATATATGTAAATTAAAAAATATTTTAAGTATGTATCTAAAATAATTAGACATTAGACTAATTACTATTTTTTCAAACTATTTACAATTCATTTGGTTGACTGGCCCTTAACATTTAGTGAATTCTTGCTCTGAACTGGGCTTTGTGCAAAATGATTTATATAGATTATCTCATTGAGTCCTCATGACAAACGTGTTTTATAAATAAGATATACAAGATTTAGAGAAGTTCAATTTTTCTAGGTACCACAGCTCTTAAATATTAGAACTGGGTTCCTATTCCTGGCAGTATGACTTTAGGTCCTAAGCTCTTAAAATTAAAATTAAAAAATTAAAATTTAAAATTTAAAATTAAAAAAGAAGGGCCATCTGTACCCCAATGTTTGTAGTAGCAATGATCACGGTCACCAAACTGTGGAAAGAACCAAGATGCCCCTCAACAGACGAATGGATAAGGAAGATGTGGTCCATATACATTATGGAGTATTATGCCTCCATCAGAAAGGATGAATACTCAACTTTTGTAGCAACATGGATGGGACTGGAAGAGATTATGCTGAGTGAAATAAGTCAAGCAGAGAGAGTCAATTATTATATGGTTTCACTTATTTGTGAAGCATAACAAATAACACGGAGGACATGGGGAGATGGAGAGGAGAAGGGAGTGGAGGGAAATTGGAGGGGGAGATGAACCATAGAGACTATGGACTCTGAAAAACAACCTGAGGGTTTTGAAGGGGTGGGGGGTGGGAGGTTGGGGGAGCCAGGTCGTGGGTATTATGGAGGGCATGTATTGCATGGAGCACTGGGTGTGGTGCAAAAACTATGAATTCTGTTATGCTGAAAAGAAATTAAAAAAAAAAAAAGGCAAAATAACTCAGACAGATTAAAAAAAATCAAGTATATATTCCTAATTTCAAAAATGTGCATTTTGGTATTTTTTGTTTTTGTTTTTTGGTTTTCTGTAACATATTGAGCAATTGCATGATTGATTTGAGTTGATAACAATGGACTCTGTATTGAGGTGTGCTGTATATGAGTTAAGGTGGGTGGTAAAAGTCAAATATCACCACATATCTCTGTGTTGGTTTAAAGAATGAGATTATAATTCATTAGCAGATAAATCTTTGCTCAGATAGGTTTTCTCTTTCTTCAGAGAAGCTGAAGAAAGCATTCAGAAGCCTTTATAATTTTTGGTGCATATATAAAATGTTTATAATTTCCCCTGAGAATACTGTATTATGTCAGAATAATTCCATGTATCTCCAGTTGAACACAAGAATTTAAAATATATGCCATTACTCCTTTCATATTAGTTTCCTTTTTTAACTGTAACTTCTCTATTCATCATGATCAAGTTAATATAAACATAAGGCAGATAACCCTAATGTATAGATTCTCTACAAATTTCTAAACAAAGTGGTTTTTCTTCACATTTCTAATCACATATCTCAAAGATACAATGCCTATCTTATTTTATTATAGCTTAACTCTAAACTCTTTTCTGTAGTCACAGTGCACTGTTTTCTCACAATATCATGAAATATTTCTATAGAATAGTTCATCTGTTATATGAGAACAAAGTTGAAAAATTGGAACACATTTCAAACACCTGCCTCAATCCATATGCAAAACAAAAAAGTCCAGGTTCTACAGCTGGGCTATGAAGAACAAACATTATTGTATTATTTTAAAGCAAAATATTGGAGATTAATTTTAGAATGAGTTAATCTCACTAACCTAACACAATAAAATCTGGTTTAGAAATGTATCAACATATTTTTAAATAGCTTTCACAAAAGTACCTTGAACTTTAGTGTATTTTTATAATTACGCATATAATTGTTATATCTTTACAGACTTGTGGCTTTGTTCTGATTGCATACTTGGAAAGCCTAGAAAAGATGATGCAGAACGGGTCAATTTGAAAACTAAAAACAATGCAAAGGCTTATTATACGTTTGAAAATCATTCTGTGCTTGTTGTGTAAAACATATTATCATGGATACTTCACATGTATAACTTTATAAAGTTATGTTTTAAGCACTAGAAATTTCTGAGAATAAGTCTAGTTCAACAAACATATCTTGAGTCCTACTTTGGCATGGGGTTCTGTGCCCACAGCAGAATTTAAATAACTCAACACTGAAATCCCAAGTTCCACGTATTTGTTTGCTATGTTGACAAGCAAAGCTCTCACAAACTGGTTATTGGTCCCAAAACCAAGAACTGTTGAAGTGTAATATGTAAATGGTCAGTTGACTGGCAGGGAGAGACTTGTAATATCAAGAACACAATAGAAGAAATAGAAAATGAGATTAATTCAAGTTCTAAAGATGATAGCAATTTATAAGTTTAGTGACCATACATTTAAAAAAAAATTCTGTTTTAAAACAAGGCTACCACTCTGTCTTTTGTTTTTATCCTTAGTCCTCTACCTATTGCTTCATACATTAATTACCAAATACACCAAAATGACCTTCCTAATCTGATAAATAATGTTAACTCTAAAATTAGACTAGGTCAAATTATTTATATATCCTTTGCACTCAAGGAATTCAACAAAGAAGGCAAAAGGAGGAATACAGGTGAATACTTCTGGCAGAAAGTAAAAACCTGAGGTCATTGTCCACTAGTATTAGCTTATCATGTAGTTCAAGGACTACTTTATGAATTTTAAACAGAAAAGCAACTTCATTGTTATTTTCCAAGGTAAACCTTGTGTTTTTCATTTAAATGTCATGTCATTCTTTTGTTTCAGTTTGTATTTTTTTTTAATGTTTAAACCACTACAATTTTTCCAGGACATTCTAGAAATTTTTGATATGCCTTTTTGTAGTTTAAATCATCTTTATCATATAAATAATTTGTTTATATACTATAAAGAACTCTAAATTATAAATGCTAGAAAAGTGACTGTAAGTATAACTGAATTGATACATGATTTTAAAAGATTTTCTCATTATGAATATGTTTGCATATTAAGAAATAATTTACTACATATAATTAATAAGAATCATATAGTCCAAATTTTGCTATGCATAAAAGCAATGATCCATTCTTTGACCACTTAAAAATTTAAAATACAACAAATCCACTTAAAAAGGCAAAAATTAAGCAGAAACTGGGAAAGATAAAGGAAAATTATGTTTAATTCATAATAAGCTCATAAATATTGGTGAAGCACAAACAGCCAGAGGAGTAATACTTTCATATTTATAAATTTGTACCTTGTTTTATACTTATATACATACTATTTCTTCTACTGGCTCCTCCTTGAGAGTGTATTTCAAATCAAAACAATTTAAATACTCCCTTTAAAATACAAGAACCTCAATAATCGAGTTTTATTGAGTATAAATAATTTACAGGAATGCCACTCACAGTGAAAAGACTCTAAAGTAAGCCACTTTGCTATAAAATTGATTTTGAAATCACTACTGGAAACAAGAAAATACACTTTTAAAGTAACTATGATGGCAATGTATAGATATGACTGACTAATCTACGTTTTTGTCATTTGTTAGGTTTGTTAAATACTTTCAGTCTCTTCCAATCTAGCAAAGAATATATTAATTATCTGACAGCAAATCTGTAAAAAGAATATGGTAGGACTTTTTTGTTTCCTCTAAATCTTTAGCTCTCTCTGGACAAATGGGAACAGAGAATAGTGTTTTTTATACACTTACAGAATATGAGATAAATACAATGCATAGTTTAGACAAAGCAAAACAATTATTTAATTTCACTGTCCTTACTAATTCCTACAAAGATAATGCCATCATTTCATTAAATGCAACAGATAATAAAGATTTACAAAGTTATAATGCTAACATTTTAATAGAAGAACATTGCCATGCATTAACATTCCACAAGGGGAAATTTGAAAGAATTAGAAAAAAAGATATAATTGATTTAGAAATAGCAATATTATAAAAGCATTCTACAGAAAAAATTTCTAATGACAGTGTTCTAATATATTGTTAAAATTATAACTGTGAGTGTTTTGAATTCTTTTATGAGGTTACATTAATTTCAGGGTGTCATGAGTGTTGAAGAAATGAAAACCAAGTTTAATTAATAACTAGAATATGCTCCATTCATTTTATGTGAAACTAATAACAAAAACATTTTATATCTTTTTTTCCAAATTCTTCCATGTTCTTAGAATTTAAAGTGTATATTACATATATCAGATTGTTATTTTATTTTTATTTTATGTATGTAATGAGAGTTCTTAGTTGTCAAAACAAGTGAGTGCCCTCTATTAATTTTTAAGTGAACAGGATTAATTAAGAAATTTTAGATACTTCTCAGAATCTCTGTAAAGACTGGAGAAATAAACCTAAGGTTAAGTTTCCAAGAATAGCTCCAAAAACTGGGGCTGGAAATATAATTGTCAGGTTCCAATGTAAAATGAATATTTGGGCCTCCTGTCAAAAGGTACAGAAAAAAGTACTACCAAAGATACTGAAATATAAAGTCTTTTTCATTCTTCTGTTGTTTTTCTCAACTTCTCATCTTGTTTTTTTATTTGATACATTAGTGACATTTGATAATGTCACTCTAAATAAGAATTAAAATACAAAATGAATTTTTAATAGACTTTTTTAAGACTTTTTAATTCACAACAAAATTAAGGGAAAGTTCTAGATTTCCCATATATCCCTGCTCCCTACACATGCATAGCCTCCATAATTGATATTCCCTACTGGAGTGGTACATTTGTTACAACTAATGAACTTACATGAATGAATAACATTGACATGTTATCAGCCCAAATCCAAAATTTACATTCGGTTTATTGTTGGTATTGTATATTTTGGGAGGTTTGGACAAATGTGTAATGACATGTAACCACCGTTTTAGTATCATATTGAATAGTTTCACTTCCCTAAAAATCTTCTATATTCTACCTATTTATCCCTCCCTTTTCCAAACTAAAAATCACTAAATATTTTAGTGCCTCCATAGTTTTGCCTTTTCCTGAATGTCTTAAAGTGTAACTATACAGTATGTAACTTTAAAAGATTGACTTATTTAATTTAGCAATATGCATTTAAGTTTCCTCCATATCTTTTCACAACTTGATAGCTTATTTCTTTTCAGTGCTGAATAATATTCCATTGTCTGGATGCACCACCATTAATGTATTTGTTCACCTTCTGAAGGACATCTCAGTCACATCTCAGTTTTGACCATGTTGAATAAAATTTCCATAAACATCTGGGTGCAGACTTCTGTATAAACATAAGTTTTCAACTTCTTTGGGTAAATACCAAAGAGTGTGACTGCTGGATCATAGGATCAGAGTATGGTTTTATAAGAAGCCACAAAACTGTCCTTCAAAGTGGCTGTACCATTTTGCATTTCCACCAGCAATGAATGAGGGTTCTTGTTGCTCCACCTCTTTAGCAGCATTTGGTCTTGTTTGTTCTCCAGAATTTGGCAATTCTAATAAGAGACTCTTAACTATAGAGAACAAACTGAGGGTTGATGGAGGGAAGTGGGCAGGGGATGAGCTTGGTGGGTGATCGGTATTAAGAAGGGCACTTGTGATGAGCTCTGGGTGTTATATGTAAGTGATGAATCATTAAATTCAACACATGAAACCAATTTTACCACATATATTAACTAATTAGAATTTAAATAAAAATTTGAAATAAAAAAATTGTTTGAGAAAGCATAGCTAATGATACAGTAATTTCCCTCAAAACAAAATTTAAATTGATATTTTGTTTCTAATTTGTTTTTTGTTTTTGAGGAAATAAAACATCTTTATTTACAGGCCACATGAATTTTTACATAGACAATCCCAAGGAATCTACAAAACTAGAACTAATAGTGGGATTTGGCTATTTCTAAAGACACGTTTTCTGCTAGTTTATTAATGAGCAATTGATTGCTTTACTTTGTAACAATCAACAGTCCATCTATATACCAGTGGCAAATAATTACAAAATGAAAAAATATATACTTTTAGAACAAACAATATGTCCATCAACAGAAGAAGAGATAAGCAAATTGTAGTACAGTCACAAAATTCAGTCTACTATGTATGAAATTACTGTGAACATTTACATTCAAATCCTTTTGTAGATGTAAGTTTGCCTTGTCTTAATAATTACATAAAGGTTGCATTGCTGAGGCATACACTGAGTAAATCATTAACTTCATTAGAAGTTACTGAACTAGTTTCCAAAGTGGCCACATTATTTTGAATTCCCATTAAGCTATGTGTGAGTTGGTTGCTCCACATCCTCGTGTAAGGACCTATTTAGCCAGAGCGACTCCATCTTGGGTAAATAGCCATTTTGTTGTTTGTGCAGTAAACTTAAATCGACTCTCCCCACCCAGAGAAACTTACTTAGAAACAAGTCCGGGAAACCAATAAAATGTAGTCGGCTAGTTCCTGATAACAGAGCCCAGAATACAGAATATAAAGTCAGGCCAGATGGAGACATCTAATCAGTACAAAGTACTGTTTGTAACAGTGAAAAGGTCTTGCCCAAACCAAAATGACTCCATCTTGGGAAGGACGACGGTCTTATTATTTACACTGAATATGTTAATTGACTAAGCCTTCCCAAAAAGTACTGTTTGTAACAGTTCCTGGTATGGGGTAATCTTGAATAACACTTCACCAGACCGGATGAAACTAGCCAATCAACAAGAGACACACAAACCCGGTGGGTTGAGATACCAAGATATGGGTTGCAGTTTCACCCAATAAAAGGTAGCCTGTAAGATTGGGAGGGGGTCACTCTCTTCGGAGGTGGCCCTGACTGGTCAGTCAGTCAATTCTTAAGCCTGTAAACTGGGGGTGGTCGCTCTCTTTGGAGATGGCCCTGGGTGGTCAATCTGACTTCTAATGCTTGGCATAGATTAGAGATTTGCAAAACTTTAACTTGTTTCAGTCTCGTTACCCATAGCCGATCAGTCTGATTTCTAATACTCGGCATAAAATAAAGTTTTAAATAACTTTCACTTTGTCTCATTCTCATTTCATTTAATAATGGACCTAACTTGTAGCAATTAATATTGTCATTCTTTTTAGTGTTAGCCATTTTTGGTGATGCAATACTGATATCATATTCTCATTTTAAATTGCTTTTATATGGGGCACCTGGGTGGCTCATTTGTTAAGGGTCTGCCTTTGGCTCAGGTCATGATCCCAGGATCTTGGGATCAAGTCCCACATCCTGTTCCTTACTCAGCAGGAAGCCTGCTTCTCCCTCTGCCTGCCACTCTCTCTGCTTGTGCTTGCTTGCTCGCTCTCCCACTCTCTCTCTCTGACGAATAAATAAAATCTTAAAAAAAAAAAAAAAGCTATATTCCTAGCCCAGATGCCTCCTTTTGGCTGGGACCAAAAGGATGGTTAACTAATTGGGTTAGCTAAGGTACTTCCCTCCATCCTGACACAGCACTTTCCCACTCCTCACACTTCCACATCTCAGAATGTTTTGCTCCAGCACCTTGGAAATGAGATGATTCCTGCCATCTGCACTGTGTCATCTGACCTTTGCTTGGTACCGTTCTTTGGGAAAAAGTTAAAACCCCCAGGAAACATCTTTTTTCTTTCACCTTTCCTGGGCATTGCCATAGCAATTAAAGGCAGGCTTGATTATTACTTTTAGTTTAGCTTATTGCCCTAATTTACCACCCAACACCTGGCAAGTGGACATATATATTATTTTGTGGAGTG
>PISX010020364.1:0-35999 GCA_004024625.1 Mellivora capensis | reverse complement strand
GTACAGAAAGCCCCCCGCTGTTGTGGGGCTCCTCCTGACCTGACTCCCTTACCCTCCTCACCCGTCCCCACACACGTGCTGCTCCCTCAGACTCCCCTGGAGCCCAGCCTCGCTGCACCAGCCTCCAGCGCCCTCACTGCCTCTCCCTGCCCATGCTCCTGCTTTGCCAAAAATGTCCCACTGCTTGTTTTCATCCCCTGCCTTTCATCTGCCCCATTCCTGCCTTTTCGGGTAAGCGGCCCATTTCCCATCGCAGGGACTTCCCTGTGCCCCGACCCGCTCAGCCGCTCCCCAGGGAGCCGAGGACGGCGCCACCCCAGGCCACGGTCCCCAGAGCTGGGCCCCGCAGCCTCCTCAGCCCGTCCCGGCCCGTGGTGCTGCCAGCGAGTAACCAGCCCCCAACCAACAAGGAATTCCAACCTCACAACGTCTCCTTTCTACATGACCTCACGTGAAGATCTGAATTTTCACAAAGGCTGCCCAGGAGAGATTTGTATGCACACTTGGCTGCTGGGAAAAGTCGGGTTTCCGCTGGATTACGTCTGTCCGAGTCCGGGCAGGCCCCTCCCGGTGACGAGGGACTTGCGCGAAGTCCCTTGGCCCGATTTACCGCGCGAGCGCGCAGAGGACGGAGAAGGGAACCGCTCTTCCCTCAGGTGTCCTGGACGCAGGCGGACCCGGTCGGTGGGCACCGGCAGGTGCGAGGCTCGGGGCAGGTCTGTTGTGCTGGCCTCGGGCACCCGTCGCTTCCCGCGCGCGCCAGGCTTTCGCGGAGGGGCTCCCAGGCGCCCTCGCCACACGCGCGGTGACCGCGTCGTTCTGCTTGGGGACAGAGCCACGCACGATCGCTCCACACGCGCAGGCAGCGAGGCGAAGCTGTCCCCATCAGTGCGGAGGTCACTCACCCAGGGCCACGGGTGCGCTTCCCTGCCCTGCTGGCCCGGAGAGCGAGGGGGCAGCGCGCGGGACGGGGCGGAGGGAGCGCGTGAGCCCAGGGACAGCCGCAGCGCGCGCCGCAGCCCACCGGCTCCGAGGGCGCCCGCAGGTGCCCCACGGCCCTCGCGGCCACTCGGGTGCTGCCCAGCGCCTGCCCAGACGTTCCACACGCCCCCAGCCCGCCTGCCCTGTGCCGCCCCGGGCATCAGAAGCCCCAGGGCCGCGTTCAGGGGCGGGAGTCCCTGCTCTCCTCACCTGGGTCTGCGTCCCTCCCTTACTTCAGTACCCGCTGCCCCTGCAGCTGCTTGGAGTCGCCCACTCCGCACAGCCCTCTGAGAGAGCCAGGGGTGGCACTAAGGTGCCGGCCTTTGCTCCCCAGTCCCCCCACCCCAGGTCTTAGAGGACAGAAAACTCAGGGTTCCACATAGAAGTGGAGAGAGCTTTCTCCCCAACTCATGTCGGTCCTCACAGCGATAGCAAACCTGGGTTTAACTTCCCGAGACTCACGGATCTCTCAGGGAAAAGAGCTCCCTCAAGGGCCTGCCCGGCCCGCAGGCAGGGCCTCAGTTCTAGGATGAGGGAAAGGCAGACCACCGCTTTGTCAGGTCTCCCTGCTTCCCGCCCTCTCCTGCCAACACCCCGTCCGGCCCACCCCCCACACAGCCAAGACTCCAAAGCATACTTATCTTTTCCTTAAAACCCTTAAAAATGTATAACCGCACACAGAACATTTACCCAGAAGGCCCTGTGTTGACCTGGGGCCAAGGTCTCTGATCCTGTGGAGACTGACCCGAGATTCAAGGTCAATGCGCCATTCTCTCTGTCACCTCCTCACCTGCGTGGCTTCTCGGACCCTCTGTCTTTGCTTGTCCTGTCTCTTCTTGGGGCCACCTGGTTTCCCACCATGGCAGGCCCAGAGCCCTTGGCCGCCACCCCGTCCCACAGCAGGAAAGAGCGTGGGGACCGCTGTCGCCCTGGACACAGGGAAGACTTGGCCTCTTCTGGACTCTTGCTGCTTGCACATGGCCGGGGTCGCAGGACTCACAGCCTGTCTAAGTTCAAAGGGCATAGACGATGAGTACAGAAAGAAGAAAAAAGGCGGCAGGGGGAAGCACAACAGGATAACCAGAAAAAAAAAGCAAACCAAGTTATTTCTAAAGTGTTATCCTTATTCCATGTTCCTTTCAGAGAAATCACTGAGCGCCTTTCCAGACACAGGACCAGGGATTTTGCCGACATTCCTATACTCCATCCCACAACCCGGACAGTGGATACCCTCATCCTCCTTCTGAAGAAATCTCATCTTCCAGGCTCTGGCCATTTGTCAAAAGACTCTACCCCCTGGATCCCACGGCTGATGGGCACCCGCCCTGCTGCCCGAAGCTGGCGCTGCTGCCTGTCACCAAGCTGCTTCTAGACCCGGCTCTGTCCCCAGTGGGGGGAGGGGGGGATAGGTTGCGATCGGGGGAGGGAGAGGGCATCAGTGCACGGAGCCTCCACCTGCTTCAGTCTTGGCCCATCACAGATTTCCAGACTTTGGATTCTTTCGTTGGTGGCTCCTGTAGGAACTGAACCACAACTAAAAATGCATGTTTATGTTTACTTTTGTTTTCTAAGAAATTTTCTTTTTCAGCTGCTCTCAAACACCAGAATTTGGCAAAGGTGACTTGGTACAAATGTTAGGGTGTGCAAGGAAAACCCCACCAAATGGTTTCAGTCTGGCTGGGGGTGAAACTTGTGCCTTTTCTCTCCAGCTGACTTTATCTTTTCCCACCTCGCCTCTTTCTTGTAGGCCCCTCCATCCCAGTAAGACCCTGCTGGTAAATTCCAGGATCCGTGATGTGTGAACTTGGGTAGCTTTTACCAATTTTTCCAATCCTGATGTCCAGGAAAACTTTTGAAAATAGGAAACAGTGAAAAATCAAAGAAAAAGACCAAATGGGAATTCGTACAGCCTGACCATAAAATATGCCTTCATCGGCGATGTCCCTGTCACCTTCTCCAGAACTTAGGTGGGATGATGACAACCTTGGTCCCCATTTTCTAAAGGGAAGTCTGAAAGATGGCTTTTAGACTGGTTTTTTGGTTTTTTTTGAACCTCACCTCAGGGCTTTCCGTCGTCATCTCTCTTGACAATACAGAAGGAGATTAGAAACACGGCAGGCAAACCACCTTTTAAAAAGCCTTCTTTTTTCTCTGATCATGTCAAGAGCTGACAGCCCACGACGATGAGCAAACTAGCTCCTGACCCTGACCACAGAAACCCTATCTTTTCGGTAACTCTTGAACAAGTTAACGCATCACAGACTCTGTTTAAATAACACATCCTGAAGGAGAATATTGCCTTAGACATGTAGAATGTCTTCCTTCCTAACAGTTAGAAGAAGAGTGTGTGTTTGAATGAGTCTTGCTGTCATGGTGGAGGACAGAGAGCAGCTCTGTTCTAACAGCTTGTTCTGTATTCCACGGAACATTCGAGACTCTAAACATTTCCCTTCCCACCGGCACCTCTACAACGGATAATCATGACTTATTTATGTGTTGTGGAACTCTTAAACAGTCCCCAAATATGCCTCTGATCGAACTGATCCGCTATTTCCCCATGATGCACACGTTTGTTCTGATATTCAAACCCTTAGTCTGAAAGCACATTTCCCCTCTTCCGATGCCGTGGGATTTTCTTTCTTCTTCTTCTTTTTTTCTTTTTTTAACTGTACAACATCCCAGTTGCCACAAAGAGAGTTTAGTAAAATTCTTTATGTGTTATTCACATTATCTTCCCATTTGTAATAAAGGCAATAATAGCGATGACATATTGGTTGAACAATTCATATGTGTCCAGGCCTTTTGCTACACGCTTTTCTTGTATTAATTCAATGAATCACCAAAATAACCCTATGTTATAGATGTATTATCCCTGTTTACAGATGAGAAATGAGGCCCAGAGAAGTGAACAACCCCAAGGTCACCAGCCAGCAGGGGACTGAGGTGCTGTGAGAACTCAGCTCAACACCGCCCCCCGGCCATCAGGGGTCCTGGTTCTTTGGAAGGGAGCGACATGTACAGTTGTCTTCCCCGACGACGACGACTCTGCCTTCTCAGGATTCAGCCCGGACCTCACACCTAGGGGGGTGGGGGTGGTGAGGAGCAGGTGGAGGTTCAGGGAGTCAGCACGCATGCATGGCAGGAGCCTCACTGGCATGTGGCCCTGTCATCTTCTCAAATGTGGTCATTCCACTGCCCCCGAGACTCCTTTCTCTTTCCATTCTGATTCCCACTCTCTCCATCACATTTCCATTTCTCTCAGGTGGTGCTGGAGTGGCTGCAGGCATTGCCGGGGGTTGGGGGTGGTCCTTTGGGGAGACTGAGCTGGGGATCCGTGTCGTCAGGGCTTGGGGAAAATGTATGTGGCTGGCAGTCACCTCCATGTCACCTCCCTCTGCCGTGTCCTCCACGGGCTGACAGAGGGGTGAGGGCGGTCCTGCTGGGCACAGCCCCTGAGGTCCGACAGTGAGAAGGATTTGGTTTCTGTGAGTAATCGTCTGGTTATCCCAGCTTGCCCGTAAATGAAGGCTGTTAAAGACGTCCGAAATTTGGACTTCAGTAATCCTAGAAATAATTTAAAGATGTTAAGGTTTTATAGGTGATTCCATGTAATGAGGTGTCATTGATAATAAATTGACCTTGACCTTGACTAACAATTATTTTCTATTCTCAACATGGGGAAAAATATTGAGACAGTGCTACATGGAGAGTCAAACTGTGCCAACCAGACATGCGGGGAACCATCCCAGATGTGTCTGAGGCAGTTGATTGACACAAGTGCATTGTCATTTTTCTTGACGTGATTAGATTTGTAGTTTCTATCAGGTTTTTTTACATTGGAAGTTTGTAGGGACTTCTAAATCTAAATAAATATGTATTTTCATGCTCAATTTTGTACCAGGAATTTTGTCTTCCTTTTCTTTCAAAAGGCCCCCTGAGTTACAGATACTTCAGATGCTTTAAAAATGGGATCTGTCCCGAGGTAGGTGCTGTAAAAATGTGTATTTCACCTGGAGTTAAGTGAAAATGACTACAAATCCACAAAAGACATTTCTCCAAATTCAGAATAGAGTCCTTCTGGCTGCCATGCTTACATGAAAGAGTGTGTGTTCCCCTTGTCCCTTCAGCAAACAGAAGCAATTTCTAGATTCAGAACAGAGACTGGCCAGCTGTTGTGTTTACTTGCAAGTGTGTGTTCACACCCACGTGAGCCTTCTCTCCTCATCCTGTCCCCCCAGCAGCCATCCACCCCCAGCACACACCTCCCGAACACCTTCTAGTGCTGGTGTGCAGTGGGCCACTGGGTGGAAATGAGAGAAAGGCAGGGGCGTCCCTACTCTGTGGGGGGGCTCCTGGTGGAGAGGACATGTGAGTCTCAGTGTCACACAGAGAAAGCTTAGGCAGCCATGAGGGTCCTGAAGGGAGGAGCCTTGTGCAAAGAAGACCTGCCCCTTCCACTCTGTTCCTCTCCATTCTCACATGGCCTTCCTCTCTTTCTCTGGAGGAAGTTTCTCATTCCCGGAGCCCAGACTGTCTGGTTCTCCATCTGTCGGTCTGTCTGACCGTCTCATTCTCTGTCTCTCTGTACTCTTCCTTCTGCCTCCCTCCATGTCTTCCTGTTTTCTTCCTCTCAGGCTGACATTTCAAAGCACTTCACATGCTTTTAAATACGAGGATTGTATAGGGTTCAGGTGCTCAGACATTAGGAAAGCTTTGATCTACCCATAGGCCACCTTGACTTTGTTGTGTGACCTTGGGAATGTCACCAAATAATCCTCACTCCTAAAGGGGACAATCACACCTCCTTCCAGGAGCCACCAGGCTACTCTGAGGATTCCATTCCTTAAGAGATAAGCATGCATTTTGGTTTAAAAATCAGTCTATCTATATCTATCATCTATCCATCCATCCATCCATCTACATATCATCTATCTATAATTATTATATTTAGTGCTATCAAAGGCGTGCAAATATTTTTTTCATGTTTTTCTTCTGAAATAATTTAAGTAAAGAATTTAAAGAATGGTAAACTAAATATTTGGGGGAAATGAATACGTATCACAAAAGTTTTGGGGAAAAATATCTCAGAACATGTGCTCTCAATAATCTAAACTATTAAAACGGGAAATATTTCAAAGACCTGAATTCATGTCAAAGAACAAACTGTTTAGGAAATTACCATAGGCATTGGGTGATCCCGTCACTCCTGAACTGAGCTTCCCTGGTGGTACAACGTCAGCCATGTTGTGTTATATTTAATGCATGGAGCCCCTCTCTGGCTGCGTCATGAACCTCTGAAGGCCGAGAATAGCATAGATCCCTCTTTGTTTCATCACTGTTACTCCCGAATTAAGAAATCTGCATCTTTGTATAGACTTGGTTTGCCATTCCTTGATTGACACACCTCAAGCATGGAGCCTTCCAGCTTGAGTGTGGCCAATTATCTTGCTGGGGCTGCCATAACATAATACCATGGATGGGTGACTTCAAGGACAGACATCCATTTTCTGACAGTCTGGAGGCCAGAAGTTCAAGATAAAGGTTTTGGTCAGGACTCTCTTCCTGGTGCCTGGCCTCCTTCCCACTGTGTCCTCTCATGGTCTCCTCAGTGAATGTGCAGAGAGGGAGAGAGAGAGAGAGCAGGAGAGCTCTTTGGCATCTCTTCTAATAAGGACACTAATTCTACAGTGTTGTCAGAGCCCCACACTTATGACCTCATCAATTATTTCCTTCCAGGATCCTTCTCCTAATACAGCCTCACTGGAGGTCAGGGCTTCAATAAATGGATTTGGGCAGTGGGGGGCATAGAAAGTATTCAGTCCATAACAGCTTAGTGAGCAGAACCAGACACAAAGTCCTCTTTTCACATCAAACTGAGACTTGCATGTGTGTCCTCATTTCCACTGCTCCCAGCACTTCTCTGGCACGAGCTGGATTTCAAATTCCCCCAGCTTCATTCAGGTCAAAAAACCACTCAGCTGCAGAGCCAGACATGGACATGATGGGCGTGGTCTCACTCTGAGTATTTGACTTTTTTCTACATTATTCTTTTCTCAATATAGTCCTAGTCCTCTTCCCATCTCCAAACACAGACACACATTCCAAGGTGCTGCCATATGCCAAATTCAGGGAGACTGAAGCCCCCAGCTTCTACCAGGAGGCCGAGCTGACAGAGAGTGCCACAGCCTGGCACCCAGCTTACAGGATGCCTTCCAGGAGCATTAATGCCCAAATGGCTATTCTGCGACTGCCTGTTGGTTCCCTGGGTTGTGACCTACCGGGCTTCTGTTCTTCTTCTCAGTCCTTTCTGGCCTAAACACCTTTGTGCCCTCAGCAGTTTGGACCACCTGAAAACTGTCCCCTGTCCCAACTTCTCAGAGAATGTAAAGACACCACTTGTCACGCTGACCCCAGTGACCTCTCACTGTTAATTTCCTGCTCTAGCAACTGGTCGTCCAGTCAGACACTGCTTTTCCCTCAGACACCTTTTTGAAAGGTGTGGGATGAGGACGATGGAATACAATCCTTCAGGGCGATGTCCTTCTCTGGAATCCATAATGGATTCTATGTTGTGCCAGCAAAGCTAGAGAAGACCTAGGACTGTACATATAGCATGCTGGACTGCTCTAGAAGGAGCTGTTGCCCGCACTGCCTGATCTGACAGCACTTGGACACAGGTCTCACAAGTTCTAAGGGGTATAGGTGAATCCTCAGTCAGGCCTGCTCCTCCTGTCTTCCCAGGTTGGGTTTCTGGTTCTAAACTTACTGAGAAAAGCATCAGCACCAGGAGTGCCCTTTGTGATGGTCCCAGCTTAGGGCAGACCAGGAGAACCCATCAAGTAAAGACAGAAGGAAGTTGGTCTGCCTGGAAGGTTTCTGAGAGGGGACAACTCAGAGAGGACCAGGTCTAATTTAGACTGTATCTCATGAGCCTGACAGTCAAAAGAACCTTTTGGAGGAGATGGTGCCACCTCACTTTCATCCCAGATTTGATGACCATAACATAGCTCCCTGACTGAAGCGACCTACTAAAAACACATTTGTTGATTTCAACATGGGGGAATGCAGAGGTGAGGAGGCAGGGCAAAGAAAGGAAGCCAGAGAGGAGGAGGGCAAGGATGAAGGGAAAGAGTGGGAAGGACTGTGAGGTTTAAGGCATAGATAATCCTTAAATAGTCACTGGGGAATCCTGAGGAGTGGAATACAGTGTTATCTGGGAACTTCAGTTCTGGGCATCCATCCAATGTTTCTTTTATTCCCAACAGCTTCTGCCTATTGCTAGCTCCTTCCCTACGCAGCTCAGATATCCTGGTGCATACCTTCTGCTAACTACCTACCAGGATCAGCACCATCCTGCTTTAGTCTCCTTCTCTCCCATCAAGCCAAAACTCCAAGGCAGACAAACAGCAAGCCTTCTTAAATTCTAAAGAACATAATCTTTAATAGAAAAAAGTAAGTGTATAAATGATTTAGAACAACTGTTTATATAATGAGAAAAAGTTAACATCTATTTTCACATCTTTCTGGAACTGACAGACTAAATTTCTTTAGCAATTTTCTACCAGAAGTTGATGATATCTGAAATGTTAGAGAAAAATAGTGATCTGTATTTTCCATAGTTTGACTCCAATTACCAAAGTGGAAATAAAAATGACAGATATTTAAATTCTGAAATATGGGTTTGGTTCTTTGGACTTATCTAATCAGTTAGTGCTAAATGTCTAGCATCATAGAATTTTTGAATTCTGATGTTTTTAATAAGCATGAAAATCAGCAGAGTTTATATCATTTTTATGATTCAGGAGATTTGTGCTAAAAGTCTTCAAACACAATCACCTCCTTCAGGAGCAAAACAACTATAGACCCTACAGAAATGCATTATGCCACCCTGGACTGGGTACTACTTTATCTTGTTTTCAGCCCTCTGTGTATTTTGAGGAAAACAGACCTAAATAATCTCAACCTCACTTATTTTTATCATTAAGATATAGTAACTGGGGCTACTGGGTGGCTCAGTTAAGCTTCCGACTCTTGATTTCAGCTCAAGTCATGATCTCTGAGTCGTAAGATCAGGACCTGCATTGGGCTCCTCTCTCAGCCAGGAGTTGGCTTGGGATTCTCTCTATCACTCCCCATGCCCCTCCCCCCACTTGTATGCTCTCTCTCTAAAATAAAATAAAATTTTTTTAAAGAGGTATAATAACACTTTTAAACCTTTGAAAAATTAATAGAATGATGTAGAATTCTTGCTTTGGAAATACAGGTACTATCTCCATCTCTCATTTCCATGTTTGGTTTGATAACTGAGCAAGTTCTTTGTACCTTCAACATAAATTAGAAAAACAAAACAATTTATTGTTTTTTTGAAAGGGACTCAGAATCAGGTATTGCATTTTTTTCAGAAAGGAAAACAGAATAGCTACACGTCTGTATGCACTGAATGAGATGAATAATCCTTTGCTTGTTTCCCACCTGCCTCCCTTGCCATGAAGAATAAAGGAAACCTGCCTCAGTTAGAATCTTTACATCTACTTTTGCTAATTCTCACACCTATCCAGGCCACTTCTTTTCCAAGTATACCAGTTGTCCTAGCAAAGTATTTGTAATTTATTGTAATATTTTAGTCTTTATGAGTGACAGATTTAATGAACGTTTCCAAAGAATTATACCTTAATTAGTTGCAGGTATGCATAACAGCACAGCTTACAGGAAGAGGAGAATGACAACCCAAAATTGTGTAACTTTTACACAAATCTTGTTAATTACTCAGCACAGTAATGTTCATTTGTAATGGGATTGTTCTCCATCAACAGGCTAACTGTTGCTAAAAATCGGCTATCTTTCTTCAAACAGAATGAGCATTTTCCCTGTTTATGGGATTAACTGGCTTAAAATACCAGTTTGCATTTGCTTTTATTCAAACTTAGAAGAGATGGAATGTAGGACGCCTGGGTGGCTCAGTTAAGGGTCTGAACCTTGATCTCAGCTCATGTCTGGATCTCAGCACTCTTTTTTTTTTTTAAGATTTTATTCATCCATTTGACAGAGAGATCACAAGTAGGTAGAGAGGCAGGCAGAGGTGGGGGGGAGCAGGCTCCCCGCTGAGCAGAGAGCCCAATGCGGGGCTCAATCCCAGGACCCTGGGATCATGACCTGAGCCGAAGGCAGAGGCTTTAACCCACTGAGCCACCCAGGCGCCCCTGGATCTCAGCACTCTTGATCACAGGGTCATGAGTCCAAGCCTCACATTGGGCTCTACTTAAAAAGAGAGAGAGAGAGAGAGAGAGAGAGATGGAACTTGATTCAATTAATTATGTTGTTGAATTATAGCTGCCAAGATTCGTGAAAGGACGCTCTTTTCTTCTGAGAAAGGCCCACCAAACCTGGATCTCATAATGTATTCTGGTCTCAGAAAGAGAAGAACTGGAAACATTGTATTCTTCTTGGAGGAGAGTTGAAGATC
Organism: Mellivora capensis; assembly: GCA_004024625.1. Taxonomy (NCBI): domain Eukaryota; kingdom Metazoa; phylum Chordata; class Mammalia; order Carnivora; family Mustelidae; genus Mellivora; species Mellivora capensis. The sequence goes on along the minus strand of PISX010020364.1, from coordinate 25,555 downwards.
TACAAAGCTGAGTGGGAAAGAAGCAAGATGGGAAGTGAAGCCTGTAAGTGCCTTTCCTGTTTTCTCCATTTTCTAACCAAATGTGGGGCCATCAGATGATTTTTTAACACAAGGTGATGATGATCTCTTTGGGACTGTGTAGGTGCCATGCCCTCTTCAATCTCATGCATTTACTCCCTTCAACTTCTCTCTCCACAGAGATCTTGGCATGAACCACACCACCTGTCCTTTCATCCCCACCTTTGGGTACCATAGTGGAATGTTGTGGGATTCCCAACTGTGCATGAACATGCAAATGCCTTGTTTTGTCTCGTTTATTTTTAGATTACCTCTAGGTTCTAGAATAAGAGTTGGAAAACCTCCTAAATACAGAACCAGGACAGTATTTGAGCAGAGGGAGTTGGATAAATGCATTATCATGAAATGTTTTCTAAGGAGCTCATAGATATTAAAGTGATTAATGATGACTGATACTCTCAGCGCCGGTTTAAAGATCTCTGCTTTTCCTCCAGATGAAGAGAAGCCTGCAGACCCTGAGGCTGAAGAGAAGAGCACTCTCGGTGGGGGTGTGCTGAGCCGGGTTTGAACCTGCCTCTGTGCCATACCTCCTGGGGTCTTCAAGGGCCCTTCCCTCTCTATATATTTAGAGGACTTCACCACTGTCTCTCAAACTTAACTTCACACTCAAAAATTCCACTCTTTCAACAAAACAGATTCTTGGCATTTCCAGCAGGGAAGGAAACAGAGAAAGGATAAAAATATGGAAAAAGTCACAAAGGAGAATGGTGTTTTGAGGTGTTAGGTGAAGAGGGCCCTGTGAGCTTTGGCGTTGCCTTGCATCCACTCTCTGAAGGGCTGTTTGGCCACCTGTACCCAATGACAGGATTTTTCCTGGTGCCTTGATATGGCCACCACCCTCCTTCTCTGAGGGAAGGAGGGTATGTGGCCACCAGGGGGTGCCTGACCCCGGAGGACACCAAGACCTTGTAAGAAACCAGGAATGATAGCCAATCTGAGGGGGAAAGGAGGAAGGAAATTGGAGAGGAAAACTGTGGTTGGGCTTTTGGCTGGAATGTTACCCTCCTCCTGACTTTCTGAGGAAGGACGACTTCTGAACCCACTATTGGGATGCGCAGTTGACTCTCTTTGGCCATCTGAAATCAAGCCCACACCCATTACCATCGGGAAGTCATAATTCAGCAAAGTTTTCTCTGTGCTCTCCAGTGAGTCTCATTTTCAAAATATTAGCAGAAGCTTTTCAAACTAGAGATGAACACTTACAATTCTGTGTACTGTATGATGAATACTTGTACAAGGGTTCCTCTCAGACTTTATTTCTTCTGTTACACTTTTGGTAGCTAGGCTTAAGCGCTTGGCATCACCAAGAACACACACACATTTATCAAATGCCGTCTCGCTTCAGCCCTGGCTCTGACTGGGATTACAGGGGTGAGAGCTTCAGACTCTTTCAAGGAAAATGTGTGCCAAGCTGGTTAATGAGAGAATAGCCTGTCAGCATCGTTTTCTGTTTTGTTGTATAAACCAAATCAGATCTCCTTTAAAGATAAACCAAGTGCAATTCCAGAAAAATAAAACTATTTCAGATATTATTTTAAAGACATTTTAAAGACAATTTCCTTTTACATTAAACAGCTACATGGGTGCAGTCAGGTGCTCACTCAGTCATTTCTGCCCCTTCACAAGCCGGGCGCCAGGAGACACTTCAAGTGGAAATTTACATTACATATTTCAAATAGGTCCGAAAAAGTACTTTAAATGGTATTTCCATTTTATTTTTTAAAGAATGAAGTAGACTCTACAAAGAGGAGTTGGTTACGTACGCATGGTGTGAGAATGTCTAAGGAGCAGAATTGGATCCTTGTAAATACAAAGATTCTGAGAAACAATCACAAGAAAGAAAATGGTGGGACAACACTTATGTCACACGCTTTCTAAATGGACAACCAAACGGTTCTTTGTGGAATCCTTTCAAATTCTAATATTTCATAAACTAGAGATACTCAGAACCCAAACTGAATTGGTCGAGGGTGGGATCTGGGTGATATTTACAGACAAAACAAAACAACTCTCAGGTAATGTGGAACCTTAGCTAATAACTAAGAGCCGTTCCCAAGAAGCTTAAAGAAATTCTTCTTCTGGGACACGTTCAGCACTAAAGGATATCCAACCTCCTAACCTTCTAACAGGAGAGAGGTCTTCAAACAGTGGAGTCATTCTGTGTGATCTGGGCAAAATACAGATTTTAAAAAACTAAAGATTAATATTTCATTTCTTGGGGTTAAGGATAGTTTAATTGTCATTAACATGCTTCACTATACATTTTTACTTTATTAATTTTGGCCTCCATATTAAATGGGCTCTTTCAGCTTTTTAGCCAATTAAAAATTTTATATACACATGAAATTACACAATTTTTATACATAATATGTGAATACACACACACACAGTTGGTCCTTGAACAACACACGTTTAAGTTTGCAGTCCATTTATGTGTGAATTTTTATTTATTAGTATAGGACTGTAAATTTTCTCTTCTTTGTGATCTTCTTAATAACATTTGCTTTTCTCTAGCTTACTTTATTATAAGAAAAGGTATATGATGTTAGGGCCAATTTAATGTTAAAACCTGTTTAACTACTAGGGCCTGCTTAGCCAGAGCGCCTCCATATTACCTTGGTAGCCATATTGTTGTTTACATCTAAAGACTTCATTCCGGGAATAAAAGCCCCAGTAGTTCCTGGCATCGGTTCCGGGTGTCGATTCCGGGAGTAAACGCCTTAACAATAGAAGCCATGTAACGTGGGTCTGCGGTTATGCCCTATAAAACCAGCCTGTGGGATCGGGTCGGGGTCGCCCTCTTCGGAGGCGGCCCTGGCCGGTCCGCCTGACTTCTGATGCCTGGTATAAAAATAAAGCTTGTCTTACTTTCAATTTGTATCAGTCTTGCTCCTTTGATAACAGACCCCAACATATAACACATACTGCATAAAAAATAGAAGTATTGATCAATTGTTTCTGTGACTGGTAAGGCTTCTGGTCAACAGTAAGCACTTAATAAAGATTTTTTTTTTTTTTTCGGGGGGGGGGCATCAAAAGTTATATGGGGATTTTTTAACTGCAGGTGTCAGCTCCTCTAACCCCTAATTGGTCACCTGCGTATTGAACAGTCGAGAAAGAGAGAAAGAAGCCAGGGCATTGTGGACGCTGCCTTATGAAATGTGACTCCCACTCAAGAGCGGTTTTCCTGGGCCAGGCATCTTCTATGTTCACACTGATAGTCAGCAGTTCATCGAGAAAAACCTTCTTTTAGACAAGAAATAATGGAATATGGTGTGCTGGAGAGAAGATGAGTAGAACTTAAGGAATGAATCATCAACAGTCCCTGATAACAAGTCTTGGCGAATTAAAACCCTGGTTGGCTTTCCTGGTCATGTATCTCCTGTTGCCCATAGGAACATTTCTAACACTTATCGGCTGCATTGCAAAACCATCATGAAATTAGTGGGGCCGATCTTGGCCACCACGAAAGAGGTCTTAGGGTCTGAGGAGCAAAGAGGAGTTGGATGGGGGGGTTGCCCAGAGGGCTGTCTAGTCTCAATCTGATGAAACCCTCTTCAAGGAGCTGTCACGCCTTAACACCTCTGGAGGCAGAGGGATGTTGAGGCAAAGAACAATCTCACGAAATTGTTTCCTAAATGGTAGGATTTATTTCAATGCTCACATACAATTGAATGAGACAAACTATTTACATAAAACATAAGTACAAAAAATATAATACAATTTATACTGTACATAATCAGGATTCTCTTCTTTTGTCCGAAAAAGGTTGGCAGATAGAGATGGTGTGGAGGGGGTGCTATGGAGGGAAGATTGCACTCTTAGTGGCACTCAGGATCATTCTTCATGAATTTATTGTTTAAAAAGTTGTTAAAATTGGTTTGGATTACAGGTACTGGCAATTCACAAGAGCAGCAGTGAGTGAGCAGGACATTTCCCCTTCTTAATAACAGCTCATTTTATCTTATAAACATGTTTGCTTTCTGGAAAGTTGGGACCTACAGTAGGTGTGGGTTGGTTTCTGCTGATTGGCGGGTAACCCCCCGCCCCCCAGCCAAGCCTCTTCTCAAAATTTCCATAATTGATCCAATGGAGGAGCACATGAGCTCCCTGCCTGGGATGTCACAAGTGGTATTGCAAACTGAATTTCTGAAAGCAGTATACTGTCAGCTGTCATTAAACAACATTCTTGGATATAGACCTGGACAGCTCTCGAGTGAGGATTTAAGACCAATGAACTGATGAACAGAAAACATAAAAGTGAAGACTACTGGAAATTTGTATTACACATTTCTAACAACAAGGTTTTTGTTCAAATGAAACCTTGAAAACTGAATGTAAGGACAGGGGGGAAAAGTGCACCCAACAGCCCTATGAAGAAAGTTCTGGCACTTCACACGATTTCCAACAGGGAAACTGAAACTCCGGTTCCTCATTTAAAGGGAGAGAAAGGCCATGGTGCCTCATCTAAAGAGTCCCATTCTGATTATTAATACATATTGTCTTTTAAAAATTAATTTTAAGGTCAAGAACTTTCTGCAAGTTTCCCAAGGGCTGAAGTTGGCTTTGGAGAAGGTTCAGTGAAAAAATCAAACAATTCCAAATAAGTTTATTTTGCATCACAAAACAGCAAAAGCAAACTAACACAGAACAAGGCATTTAATTTCATAACGTCTTCATAAATCACGTCAAGGGGCATAACACACAAGCTTTGTTACCCACTTTTGAAGAATGCTACAATGAACCACATTTGTGCGTTTTCTTTGCAGACCACGTAGAGCTTCAGTGGTGAATGGAGGTGCTGGGGCTGAAGGCTCAAACTGTGCTTTCTTTCAAATGGCAAAAGTTCAAGTTTGATGTTGGCCAACAGTCACAGTATAAGAAAAAAACACTTTTAGGCAAGAAAACACCATTAATTTTCCTATTCCAAATTAAGGTTGACAACTTTGTGTACTTGTAAGCAATGTTGACATTGACTTAAAAGAAAAAAAGAAAGCACACAAAGTTTTAGGTGGTTCTCATTCCACTCAGTGTATCCATGCCAGCTGTCACCAGCCTGATTTTCCTCTATCTGTGGACCTGCCTGAAGAGGGACAGTAACAAACCTTCTGACTTCCACTGGCAGCTCATCGGCAACCCTATCATTGGTCTAAGGTGTTCTGTGGAAGATGTATAACTAAGGTGATGGAACACCCTCCGCCCTTGTTCTGGTGCCACCTGCCCTGCCAATGCGGGCAGACATCACATCTAGGATGTGCTCCTTGGGTCATTTTCCATTCCTGAGATCAAAGAGATATAAAAGAATGATTTTCTTCAAGGTGAGCCAATCAACCCTCTGCTTTGAACTAGAACCAGTAATGTCCAGATGCGATGATAAATCACCATCTCAAACAAGGCACTGGCACCTTTTTATGGCAAATTAAACCATCTGTGCTTACGGAGGATGGCTAACAATGCTTTCTTCTCAGCGACAGGAGAGGAGGACAGTTTGGGATTTTCCAGAATCCCGATTTTCCTCCCAGCTCGTGTTTATCAAGCACTTGAGCCTGTCTGAACCATCGTTTGAACTGCCATTCACCTCACATTTGGACTGTGTGGCATTAAGCTGCCATGAAGCTGAAAAAAGAAAAGGGTCATGTTGCCACCACTGGCCCCGGATTTCTTCCTAAATGGGAAGAGATGGAGATGGAATGGATGGCATTACCTGTCCATAATGTTGGTTTAAGAAATGCTGCAGAGTGGTTTCCTCTCTCTACTTTGTTCCTTTCAGGATTTAAAATATCCTTGGCTAGTTACCCTCATCATGTCAATACAGCAAAACCTGTTTGTTTGAACAAAAATTGATCCTGACTCCGGTCATGGGTAAGAAGCTTCATTGCTCCGGATGGCAGAATGAATATGATCGTTTGCAAATGCTGTGAGGCCGCGTACATCAGGAACTGTATACTTGGTAGCAGGCTCTGAAGTTGGTTTTGATGATGTTTTAAGTCCCTGTGCAGTGTAAGCTACATTTTCAAGAGAGAACAATCTCCATTCCTGATGCTTTTGTAACATGTACCAAATTTTTGATAATGTGATGTATGATAGACAAAAAAATCTTGATCTATCAGGTCCCCAAAATACATATAACACATCTTTAATATAAGTCCATTAAAAAGGGGGTACAGAATAGTCATTCTAGAAATCCCTGCCAATAGTCCAACATTGCATCTTGTTCACTACTTTTCAATTTCCAAAAGGAAAAGCAAGGATTCTGGCAATTTATTTCCCTGTATTTTATCGGGTTATCAAAACAGAAAATAGGAATACCTTGAGTCAGTGTTTGTAGAGTTACAAAGCATCTTTCAGTTATTATTCATTACCTCAACTGGGGAGAACAGCAGAAATAAATTCCAAATCTTTGATCTTCCATGGTAATGCACTAATTGGCATTCCTTTTTTTTTTTTTTTTGAAAATTTTATTTATTTGAGAGAGAATAAGAAAGAGAGAAGAGGAGAGGGGAGAGGTCAGAGGGAGAAGCAGAGTCCCTGCTGAGCAGGCAGCCCGATGTGGGACTCGATCCCGGGACTCCAGAATCATGACCTGAGCCGAAGGCAGTTGCTTAACCAACTGAGCCACCCCCGCCCCCGCATTCCTTTTTGCGCATTCTTCTGGTCAAAGTGACCGCTACATTACGTTCTCCCGTATCACACCCATTGTCCAGAGAATCAAGGTGCTCGACATGGCTTCGTTTTCTGAGAACAGATTATCATAGGTCATTAAACCTACAGTGCTGTGTCTTCTTATCCTCACCAGGTGACAAGAATGGCCAGGACATAACGGAGACACGGGAAGAGGTGAATATATGGGGCTGACACAATCGAGAACTCCTCTTTGCCTCATCCTAGAAGTACCTCAGGGTTTGCGTAGGAGTCAAGGTTCTCACCAGAATTCTGACCTTCAGAAGCACTGATTACTGGAGGCCTATGCTTAGGGAAAGTCCGGCTCTGTGGAGAATGGCCGCTTTGAGGCGGGAGCCATTCACTGGACCCCCCACTGGTACCTGCTGTCCCTGGGTGGGGTCCCCAAGCCAACTTTCGAGATGAAAATGGTGAATTCAATGGAGAGGCGCCCACTAAATGCCAGACACCAGAAAACCCCAATGGAGAGTAAAAGACCTGCAGAAGGTGTTTTGACACTGTAGGGGACATGTCCACGAGGTGTTCTGAAAGCAAGGAAAATGCCATCAAGAAGCATCAGGATATTGGTGAGCCCAGACACTAGCAAGACCACACCTGCAGTGCATTACGGCGGTGTTTATGCACAATGATTAGCTGAGTGCAGACTTGATACATGTTTAACATAAAATCTCCTCTGAACTTGCAGTAGACCCTGGTGTATCCTGGGGACGCGGGATTCCCCCGCTGAGACTTTGTCCCTAACTGGGAAGGTGGTCTGACCCCTGGATTCTACCAAAGCCTCCAGTGGAAACCCTCACCGTCCTGGGCTTTGAGTCCCACGACTCTCACCCCTGTGCAGAAAAACAAGGAAATACGGCCACCCTGGGCTGAAACTGCCGCCCTCGGGACAGTCGGTCCTGGAAGAGTCCCAGCGTCGGACCCACAGAACCGTGCACGTCCCGGCTCCTCACCTGGGACCCGCCTCACACTCAGCTCGGGAGCCACTGCGTCCCCTTTTTCACCTTTTCTCACTTTTGCTTCTCTTCCCTGTGGCATCACTCCGTGAGTCCGTGGGACCAGACCCGGGTCCACCCTGAGCCCGGGGGCGGCCCCCTCCCAGGGACGGGGGCAACTCCGGGGCAGGGACGCATGTCCCCCACCGTCCACTCCTCCGCAGGCCCTGAGGCACCCCCGCCCGCCCCGGCACGACACAAGGAAGCGCCGCTCGCCGTCAGGACACGCCTGAGTGGGCTTGCGGGACGTCCCCGCAGGAGTGGGGCGCAGAGAGCTCCCCGAAGCATCCCGGACATGGGCCTCCAGCGAGCCGGGCAACCGAGCGCAGAAGCGCGGGGTCTGCTGGCGGAGGGGCTTCCTGGGGCAGAGCTGCTCCCAAGTCGCAGTCCCATCGCTCAGGGGTGACGAACTCACGAGCTCATGCCAGCCACTCGTCCACAGTGCTCCTGGGGAAAGCTGTGCTGTGGTCTCCCTCCGTAGGACGGTGGCCTCCACAGGCTGCGCACTCAGGGCGGGGACTCCTCCGGCAGCCCCTTCCCTGGGAATCACTTCCAAAGACTTTAATGTGAGACGAAAGCCAGTTTCCTAATGAAAACGGGAAAACTTCAGCCCCACCCAGAAAAATCCTAGAGATTAAACTGTGATCAGGGTCGCTGGATGTTGGATTCAAAGCAGAGGTGCGGCTTAAAAACATGAATCCCTACCTGTGCTGCTTGTACCAGGAAGGAAGGAGGAAGGGGAGGGAAAGGAAAGGAAGGAAGGAAGGAAGGAAAGAAAGATAAAAAAAGACAGAAAAAAAAAGTCATTCAGAAACTTACAATGTGACCCACGGGGAAGGCAAAGGTGGCAGCCTCCAGGAGAGCCACTTCAGGGAGGACACCCGGGTGCACGTGGGGGGCACCCCTGTGAAAGCCGGCCTGGGGCTCGGGCAACGACCGGGGGGACGGCAGGGAGACGCGCAGCTGTGAGCAACAGCCGCGGAAGGATGGAAAAGCCGAAGTTACCCCATAGCTGCTTAAAATACTTAGGATTTAGTTAAAATTATTCTTAACCAATTGAAATTCTGTGAAATGAGCATGAGAGGGAGAGAGAGAGAGAGAGAGAGCGAAGCCAGAGTCATCTTCCTTTGAGCAGAGTTTCAGGGGACGAAAACGAGAGCATTTCTTTTGCGGTGACAAGTCCCAGGACGTACAATCAGCAACACGAAAACTCGAAAACTCAGGCGTGGAGAGAGGGCGCCGTCCCCGTCGCTGCAGGAGCCGGACTGGAGCCCAGCGTGGACTTAGAAAGCATTTCCAGTCAGGTCCAGCGATGTTTTCTCAAAATATTAGTATTTCCTTTCCCAGGGGAGGGAAAATGACTTTTTAAGCTTAGAAGACACTGGAGGGAGGGATTCAAAAGCAGCTACAATGTGCTTCGCAGTGAGGACATTTTTCTTAAAGGAAAGTGATGCCCAGGTTGGAGCATCCGGTGCTGATCTAGCCGAGGAACAACGGGGAAACCATCTGGCAGAATCTCACCTCCTCAGTATGGACCTCGGCTCTCTGTGTCCAAGCAGAGCGGTCCCACACAGCGGAGAAGCCACACAGGACAGACAACACGGATGCCTCATTGGAAAGATCCAGAACACCACTCCGCTGTCCTCTCTCCAACCTCCCGGAGACCCCCGTCGTTGAAATTGGAATTTTAGTAGAATAGCTTGTGAAAATCTGGCTGTAGGAGAATATTTTCAATACAACAATACTCCTGACTAAATGTGGGATTTTCCCCAACACGCTCTGAAATTGGGTCTTTAAACTAGCTAGGATAGAACCAGGTGAGAAGCCTGTGCAGCTCACCGCCCGTGCTGCGGCGTCCACGGATCACAAGGTTCACTGTGCAGCACGAACCTGGTTAACCGTCCACGTCGGTCGTCACCGCCGCGCCCGGGGGTGTCAGACGAACAGTTCCAGTCTTTCAGAAATTATTCAACCAATCGTATCGGTTGTTTATGAGTAATTTCTCCTGCTTTTTTTTTTTTTTTTCTTTCCAGGGACTTCTATGAGTAGTATTATAACACTTTGAAATGCTTAGCGGGGATCAGTGCTCAGAACCGCAGGGATCACTGAAAACCTCACTTCCCTGCTCTCTCAAGGTACATCTTGAAATGCGGTTGCCTCCGTGCAGGGAGAAGTGGGAGGGGGCGGGGGGGAGGGCAGCACTGAGAGAGATAAAACACAAGGCACCAGAACTAAATGTGTCCTCCTCACCTGACCCGGAGGCAGCAAACGGCAGCTGGGTACTTGGGGCTGATGTCAATATGTACCTCGATGGGCTGCAGAAAGCCAGCTTCACTCATCAGTAATGCGCTGGGAAGGGCTGATGGCCACACACTAGTTCTATCAGCACACAGAAAATACAGAATTGCTTCTCCTTAAAGGTCAGTTCTTTTGATCCTTTCTATAACATGGAAAATTTTAAAAAAAAATCTGGTTTCAATTATATGTCAAAGTTTTTTTAATACCTTCCCTCATTGGTGTCATGGATGTTCACGATCTTTCCCTGCAGGACGGAGGGTTGGGGAGGCTATCCGAATGGTGAGCGAGCAGTGGTTTTACAGAAGGCTCTCCAGGACCGGACAGGTGGGCTTCCGCGCCAACCGCGTGACAAGCAGCTCCCTGGAAGGCCAGGAAATCCAGAAGCGAGAATACGGCGGCCAGCCCTGCAGCATCACGCAGAAGGCTGGACCCTTCATCTGAGCCTCTGGCCTTTACGCTCAGCTCCACCAGGGGTGACACCAGAACTGCATCAGGACTAAGGGAGGGATGAGCGTGTCACACCTCATGCCATCATCACCTCCGCAGACACAAGCCAGGGTGAGTCCCTGCCCTTGCCCAGGTGAGAACCATTCCAAGTCCAAACACACAAGTTGCTTCCGAGGATTCCACAGAATTATCCAGGTTGGGAAGATGGGAGATCCATGGTAACTAGACAGCCACATTCCTAGCCCTCATTTTACGAAATACTACGGACCTAACACTCTTTGTGGCAGGAGGGGAACTCTCGTCGGTGTCTATTTTCTTGAATTAAAACATCACGGAGATTTATGCTCGAGAACAGGAAGACATTCCTATTTCTAAAGACTCCTTCCTATGTGGGTGGTACATTTATTAAAAAGCGCAAGAAAACAACAGACTTGTTAGAAAAATGGACCAAACGGCAATAAAAAAAACTATAAACAAAACTTCACCCCATGGCTCATTCAACAATGACCAAGCATTTAGACCAGATGTTCACAACATCATATCTAGATTTTTGTTGCTTTTCAAGATGTCTGCTTGGGGCAGCAATGGGACACTCGTGGCTTGAAATGCACTTGAAATGTACCCAAACCTCATCTCTGAAGTCTTGGAAACATGGGCAGTCATGGAGCACAGGCCTTGAGGGACTGGGGGGTTACGAGAAGCCAAAAATAGAACAGCTATCAGTACTCATCGTAGTTATTGAGATCTGTAAAGTAGGCATTAGAATAGGTCTTCCCAGTGAGATGCGGGTTGAAGTACTTGTTTCTTTCCTCTAGGATCAAGTTGTTTTTGTTAAATGCCTGTAAAAAGTAAAATCATAAAAAGAGAGAGAGAGATTTAAGAACACTCTACAAGCAGTATTTCAAAAAGAGAACATAACAAGGGGATGATTACAATGAATTTGAACTCCCTTCTGAGGCTCCATTGTCCGAGACGTGATTTCCCACTTACTTGCTTCCTCACCTCATTTGACTTCCCGAGGACCCGCCTCATGACCAGAATGAGGTTGGCAAGTTTTGACAAATAGATCTTGAGAAATGGAAACCTTCGACAAACCTAAAACTCCCGTGATTTCGAATCAACAGACACTCTGAATGTGATGGGACGGAGTACAATTTAAGCAGCTTTCTGATGATCACAGACAGGTACATTAATAAGCGATTTCAAAGGAGCTTATTTAAGTAAATGCATGGAATTTCAAATGCCCTGATTTCTCTCCATTTTCTACAGATGTCAGCAGGTGGGCATGTGATGAGAAAGCAGCCCCCCCCCCCAAGCGGCCACAGGGGGGCTCTGGAGCCTGACAAGGGGCTCAGACCCAGCAGCGTCTGCACTTTTACCTAAGGACCCTGCTTAGTGGTTTTGCCATAAGTGCCTGTTTTGCTTTTCCTGGGGCACTTTTTTTTTAAATTTATATTTTTTTAATTTAAATTCAGTTAGCCAACATACAGTACATTATTAGGTTCAGATGTAGTGTTCAGTGATTCATCTGATGCGTGTAACGCCCAGGGCTCATCACATCACATGCTCTCCTCACTGCCCATCCCCCAGTCACCCATCCCCCCACCCACCGCCCCTCCCGCCACCAGTCAGCAAGGCCAAAATCAACAAGACAGGAGACAAGAAGTGTGGGCGAGGACGAGGAGAAAGGGGAAACTCTTACAGGATCTGTGAGAATGCCAGCTGGTGCAGCCCCTCTGGAAAACAGGACAGAGGTCCCTCAGGATATTAAGAAAAGCTGTCCTGGGACCCCTTTTAAAGCAAACACTTTTTTAGAGGGCCATTTGGGTGGCTCGGTCGCTTTAGTGTCCAACCTTTGATTTTGGTTGAGGTCATGATCTCAGGGTTGTGAGCTAGACTAGTTAGGAATCTGCTTAAGATTCTCGCCCTCTTCCTCTGCTTCTCCCCTCTCCCCAGCTCATGTACCCCTTAATTAATTCATTAACTAATTAATTAATTATTTAAGAGAATCAAAAAATAAAATAACCACTCAGGAGTTGAGCCTTATAGCCACCTTATAAGCAACAGGGGCCTGTCTCCTGCTCACTGCTGACCAGGGATGGAGGACCGCCCTCCCCGGGCTCGCTGGGCTGGGAAAGTCATAATCCCTGGGACCCAACTTCCTCTGAGTGAGTGCAGGGAGACTATGCCTCCAGCCAAAACAAGCCTGGGGTTTCCCCTTCCCCAAAGGGGGAGCTCGGGTACTGAGAGGGCTGCCTGCTGATCTCTGTGGGGCCTGTACCTTCTCATTCATCAGGCCATAATATGCATGTTATTGGGGGGCCCAGCTACGGCCCCCAACACAGGCTACCTTAGCCACTTCCGACACGGATGCCCTTCCTTATGAAGTCATTAAAGCCACCTATACTTTCAAAAGGCAAACTCTGCCAGGTTGAGGGTGGCCATTAAATAAAGGACTGACATAGAGATGTAGGTTAGTCGGCAGAGGCCAACTGTCCAGGACTGGTCTGAGCAAGGTATGGGAAGAAAGTTGCAGAAGGATCATTAGAGACAGACTAGGCAGCCATCAGGGCCCGCAGAGCAGGGAAATTTCCTATTATCTGGGTGGCTCCTGGATCTCAAGTGAGATCGAAGACCGGCTCAATTATCCTGAGACACTTAAAGTAACACACAAGTTCATAGGTTGGCATCACATCTCAAGGAGCCCCACTCTGGTTTCTGAAGGCTTGTTTGAAAGGTTCTTGATCATAAAAGCAGCTTTTGTTCCTCCTCATACTCTGAGAGCTCAGTGCCGAGAGGGTGTGGGGGCATGTTATTGGTGTCCTCCTTCATTCCCTGGCCCGAGCACAGGATTAGCATCAGGTGCTGATGGGCTCTGGATCCTGGTGTAAGCAAGGCCTGGGGTTGGCTCTGTCACTGTCCTAGTGGCATGGAAGGGGCCTCACGGTAGGAGGGAAATGAGAGGACGCTGTGACCCCCAGCACATAAGACTTTCCAAGCACGTGAAGTTGTAAGGACGGAAGACATTCCATATTCCCATGTGGGAAGGAAATCGAATTTCAAAGGAAATCATCATAGTAGAGAGAGCAGAAAAATGCTCGCTCTACCATGGTTTAGGGGTCCCACCCATTTAAGAGGAATATCAAAATGGGAACTTCCTTCATTCACATGGGTGGTAGGACACGTGCGGCAAAGTTGACAAGAGCCCGGATGTCCTTCCAGCTACACCCCCGACTCCTGCATCTTATCCCATTTAAGCATCACAACAGAGATCTGACAGTCCTATTGCTATACCCATTTTAAAGATGAGGAGACTGAGGTTCAAACAATTAACTAACCTGTATTCCACACCCTGACGCACAATGCCTCAGACAAAAGCCACACTGACTTTGCCAGGCACTAGTCAAGGCATTTAGTGTAACTATTTCATCAGCTTCTCATGATCTCCAATTTATGAGGAGAAAACAGAGGCTCCGTGAGTGTGAGTAAGTGGCTTCATGTTTACCCAGCTGGTGGCTCCTGGACTCGGGTCTGCCTCGTCCAGAGCTGAGGCCCTTTCCACTCCTTCTTCTTCAGAATAAGGAGACTGGCCATCGACTCTGTTTCTGGGCGAACGCTGAATTCATCACCCATTGAGAAAATCTAACAGAAAACTTAGTCCCACACCAGTCATACAGCGTGTGAAGCTGAAGAAGCTTCATTGTGTATAAAATTCATTTGAAGATAGTTTTTCTAATAATGTAACAATTTTTCTCAGGATGCCATCCTGGTGATTCCTGCCATGAACCTGGATGTCGGATTACCCCACCCTGGTTCTCGTTACTGCTGACGCGTGTGTATAGGTCCTCAGCCTGGAGCTCTTCCTTTCAGCAAGAGCTCTCTTTGGACATGGAAAGCACGGTGGAGGCAGAGCTGGACATTGGCTAATGACCCAGGATCTTCCAGAATTTCATCTGCCGTTGTTTCCAAGCCCTATTTTTAATCCACTTCCCCACAGAAGGCGCCATCTTCTTTGCAGGTGAAGCAAAGCTAAGATGGCAGCTCGTCACGAGGGGCACCTGGTCCCTTGCTCCCCAGGCTTTCACCTAAGCCACCACCCCTGAGCTTGGCCAACCCCCCAGGCCCCTTCCTTGTGCCTCTGTCTGCCACTCCCCTACCTTGATGGCTTCTACCGAGTCGTACTTGTCCAGTTTGTTGATGTGGTTGGTTATGCTGGTGTTGAGAGGGGCGGGAGCGACAGGGTGGATGACGGTGGCGTCGTGGGACTGCTGCTGGTAGCGCTGGCAGTAGGTATAGACGAGCAGTGTAAGGAGGCAGCCCAGGATGGAGCTGCTCAGCCCCACGGCGATCATGTGGAACATGTTGAACTCTGGGAAGACAGCACCAAAAGTGACGCTACTTTGGAAAAGAACATGCTACTCGACAGTGCAATGCACTTGGGTGAAAAGAGCCAAAATAAAAGGCCCATGACCTTCCTTTGAAATGTCATGGCCACCCACACACTCCCCCACAGGGAGCACAGTGTATTTTAAGTGAAGGCTCTCAAGGACTACAACCAGTCTCTTGGAGATCACCTTCGTACACTAGCAGAAGCATCTTTTTTCTTTAAAGGATTGTACGATCCTGTTCATCTGTTTCAGGTGCAGCATGATCTCTGGTCTAGGGGGTCCCTAGAGAACATTTTCTCCATGCTCTTTAACAGGCAGAACATCCCTGCCTACAGCCTATGAGAACAAGGTGAGAACGCATTTACGGCTTCCAAGTACTGTTCACAATTACTGCGTTTTGGAGACTTTGTAAAAAAATGGTTTATGCCAAAGAAATAAATGATTTGTGCCAAAGGAATAAAATGATATTTTAATGGTTATGAAACAATCCTCTTTTACATATTTTTTTCCTTTTCAATAGGATCTTAGGGTTATTTTCTTTGAGTTATGAATACAAGATGTTGAAAAAAATGAGCAGACATGGATTTATGTCTCTAATATGGGACTGGCTTGAGGGACGCCAAGGTCACATAACAAAGACCTTGCAATGTCTGCGAAACAACCACATAGAAAAATAAATGTTCATCATGGGTGATAGAACGCCATGCAATGAAGGTTTTGAGCCTTTTTTTCATGGAATAAAGACAACATCTGGGCAATGCTCATGAAGCTGGGCCTAGTGAAAATCAGGTGAAGGGGAACATGATCTTACTTTGTCTACTCTGTTGGCGCCAGGTGGCTAACCTGTCGCCTATGCTTTACTGGCCTTGTCCCTGCACAGGACACATCCGGAGGAAGGGCTTTCCCCCATGCTGTCCCCCCCACACCACCAGGGGGCGCAGTGTCACCCATGCTCTTCCCTGATCTGTCTGTCCATCCTGCACCCAAACAGAACCATTGGAAATGCCTGCGAGGCACACTGCGGACACCTGGGAAATCACAGAGCCACACAGAGGTCCCCAGGCCCTCAGGAGAAGAAGGCCTGCGAGTTTGTCCTTTGATCTAGGCCTTAGGGTGTTTGCCCCACAACTACCCTGGCTCCTGCCTGAATCTGCAGCAGAGGCAGGGTACCCTCACTGTCCCCACACCTTGACACCTCTATGCCGTGTCCCTTTACTACTCCTGGATGCCGCGTTCCTGGGACCCCTGAGAGACAGAGCTGCCTCCCCAGGTGAGCAGCCAGCATGCACGGAGGCGAGGCTCACTGGAAACTGCAACTCCCACTCCTCCCCCATTCCCGACGCGGGTGTCCAAGTCGGTGGCTCCAGGCCCTGGATCATCCAGCCGGACGTTACTAGAATATTCCACAAGCACCACCTCCCCCACCTCCACCTGTTTCTCACTCCTTGATTCTCGGGTCCCTGGTCTAACAAAATGGAAGCAATTTACGAATCTCTGACCTTTCCGGATTTTGTCTGAAGCCTCCAGAGCTGGACAGCCTCCCACCTGGACGGGTTGGACCAAGCACCCGGTGGGGCGGCCCACCTGCCACCCCCAGAGGTGTCCACGAGAACACTGAAACTGTGCTCAAGGCACGCGAGAGCCGATGTCACACGTGCTGTCATCGTTTTATACTCCAGCCACTCTGAGTCTCCAGGGTCAACGACACCTACCGAGGAGAGTGCTTTCTGCGGCACTGATAGCATTTGATTAAAACGTGCGGAGACGATGGTGCTCGCCATATGCCGATACTTTGTCATCCGCCGATGAATCATGGGTGCGGGTGCCCGGGGAGGCTGGGGCCAACCGACATCTTTATGAGGATTATATAGACTCGGTGTCTCTTGAAACTAAAAATAGCTAAATTGAAAAATTTCAATAGGCCTACATTTTTCTGCATAGGGAAAAACAGTGTCTATTAAATCTCTTTTGAATTTGCTTAGTGTAGCTCTTTGCTTTGCACATGCTTTTTTCCCCTATTGTTTTGGTCAGGAAAGCTGGACTAGAAACCAGCTACCCATTTGGCTCCACTGGATGATTTCCTTTACAAAATCTGGTTGATTTCTCGTCAAATGGAAACAAAAAAAGACATCTGTGTTGTCTTCCTAAACATCCCAAAACATTTTGCTAGGTGATTCTTCTTACCCATCAGCCCTACAGTCAGATCTTGCTTAACGTGATATGTCAATGTTAGCAGCTGGAGATCTAAGAATATCAGTTGTGAATACTACAGAATGAGGAATGTTCCTATGATTTAAACATGTCAAGGCATGACTTGGGGTTGGGTAGACAATCAGCCCATCTGACTCAGACACACAGAAGCAGCATTTTAGGATGGGAATGGACTTTGCACCATGTTCTCCCAGGTGCTCAAGGCCCTTGGTGGTCTCCTATATCCTAACCCAGAGGGGGTTGGATGGGGAAAGTGGTTTTTGAATCTCTGGTGGGCATGGGGGACCAGTCAACTCTGCAGGGATATCAGCAGACCAAGTTCTGTCTTGACCTCACGTAGGACAGGGGCACCCCTTAAAAACTCTGCTTCACTTTGGACATACACTGCTTCCGAGGGCAGCAGGCATTCCTGGACCCTGAGTGATGTCCAAAACTGTCTCCTGACCAGGGCTGCTGTGGCACCAGCCCTCCAGACACAATCCTTCCAGGTACCTACTGCCAGGGTCCTTCTCCTGTGGTGCTCTGGCCTTAAAGCTTCCACTCAGATCCCCCTGCCTGGATCCCACCGGCTCCACTGCTGACAACCTGTGCCAACTTCGGCCATTGGCTTCACCCGACTCTTCCTGACCTTTAGTGCAGATGACAGTGCATGGCTGCAATTTCCAAAACCGAAATCCCTGAAATGGATTTTTATCACTCACCTGGCAGCAAAGCATGGCCTGACCCGACCCTCTTGCTGCAGAACTAACTAGAACTGCAGGAGCATTCGCATCTTTACTTGGCCCACATGTCACGAGGCATCATGAAAGAGACTAGTTACAGAATGTAACTGCAGAGTGTTACCTAACAGACGTCATACGCCCCCTAGGACCCATCTGAAATCTGAGAACCGCTGAATTCTAAAACCTTTCTGTATTTCCAAAGGTTTTAGGTCAAAGAACTGTGGGCCGTCAACCCACATGAACATCCTTTGTGAGGATCAAATAGGACACTTCCTGCCATTTGATACAGTGGTGTGGAGTGACTGATCTAAAAATATTAAGGGACCCTTATGGCTATGATATTTTTTATGGGAACTAGAGTCTATTCATCTTCTAGCTGGATCCCAAGTCAGTGACTGCCAGTCTGTGAGCTCACTGAACCAATGTAGGTCAGACACCAGACACAGCACGTCTCGGGCACTGGGGTCTTTTACGACACGAATGCTGGTTCCAGAAGGGCTAGGGCTATTTATGTCCCCATGGTCATCTCAATGCCCCTCGCAGAGCTCACGGAGTGGGTGCGCCACAAAGATTAGTTAGATTAGATTAACAGCTAACTAAACAGACAGAATGCAACAGATAGTGAACTCTTAATTCATGTAGTTAACAGCAGTAAGTACATTCCTAAATCACACTCACAGAGCTCCAGATTCCATTTGAACACGAGGACCAGAGCTTCTGCGACTCCCGCCGTGGACCGGCGGATGGTAGGAATGGTATTCACAGGTCAGTGGCCACACGGAAGATTCTGTGGTCTTCGTGTGGATATCGGCTCTGACTACCAAAGGCGGACAGAGGATAGGCAATGACCGGTGGACAGTCAGCCCCTCCCGCCCAGGCAAGGTAAACACAGACAGTCAAGTCCAAATTTAGCATGAGCTGGAACCAGAGAATGTGAGTTTTGTCATTCAAGTTTGCAGAAACTTTAAAAACCGCCTCCAGAGATGTAGTTCTTAACCATATGCCTCATCACCGTGTTGTCACTCCAGCAGTCTGAAGGCTTTATCAAGGCTGGATGCCACATATTTGAACTATAAATAGGCAGAAAATGCTTGAATTGAGTTTTACTCATGAGAAGTTTAACTACAGCTAATATCAAGATCATTGGTTCGTAAAGCTTATTAGCTTCCACCGAAATCACCTGAAGAGCTTAGGAAGCCACAGAGAGCTGGGCCCCACTCAGAGAGGTTCTGATCCTGCGGGTGGAGGCAGGGCCCAAGAACGTGCATTCCTGCCACCCCACCACGGAGCTGCTGGATACCACACCTGGGAACCACCGATCCAGATGTCAAACACTGACTACTCGAAATCATACTACAAAGCATAACGTGTCTGGATCAAGGGCTTCTCCCATCCGTTCTACTTGGGCCAAACATCCTATGAAACATATGGGAAGAGAAATGATGGGAAAATATCAGAAATCAATTAAAAATTAGTCAAAAACAGGAGCTTACCTCCACATCGTTTCTCTTCTACGCTACTGGATCTTGCCACAGATACTTCTGGAAAAAAAAAAAAAAAGAATCACAATGTGTAAAGGGTGTTGGGAAGAAAGAGCACATCACTGGTTCATACACAGATTGTCTAATGATTTCATGTTTTATGTGAGTCAAAGTTCCAAAAGCCTGATTACTTGTTTAAAAAAAGTCCTATGTTTCTTTGTTTTAAGCAACCTGAGCTGTATTTGGTCAAGGTCATCTGGATTGGGAAGGAGCGAGATTCATTATCACTGAAAGAAAAGGTTACAGTCCTTTGGGTTGAAACCAGGGCACTAGTTTCAAAATAAAGGCCAGAGTACGTGCAGATTTTCTGTTACCATATATTTTGCCAGTTGTAGATCCCAGTGTTGGCCTGGGTGTTCCTGCCTCTGAGCAAAGCCAGTGTCGTCAGATTCCCTGCAGAGGGGACCAACTCACCCGAGCTCCAAGGAAATTGCTAGAATAAATATATCTCCCATTCAGCACCCACTCATGCTTTTTGCCATGACACACATTAAATACCCAAGTAAAATGCCAACGAGAGAACAGATCCTGGAACCGGTTTAGCCTGTAAGGATCAAACACCATTTCGGGGAAGCTGAAATGTTATTCTCTCCTATACTGATTTTTTCAGTGGGTAACAAGAAGTAGCGATATATCTACAGTCAAAAAGGAAAACAACACAGTAAATACTTGTAGTTTTATACCATACAAGATGGAGGTGGCTTATAAAACTAAAGCTAATAACTCTCTCTAAAATATGGTTATCTTTTCTGTAAGTGGAAGAAAACAAGGTGATTACCTATTTATTACCTTTTAGGATGTTGGTCTCGGCTTCGGTCTACATCACCAACCTAACGTCCACAGCGGACATACACAAAATGCCTTGGAAGTGTCTAACACCATATGCCTGCACATGCCAGATGGCTGGAGATCATCGGTAAATGAACACTGATTTCACCTGGAAAAGTCCACAGCCCAAGGGCCAGCCAGGCTCTTCTCCAAGATGAGACCCATGGGAGGTTTCTGTCTTCCCAAGTAAACCAAAGTTGCATAAAGAATTGGCCTTTTTATTCTGTACAAACACACGCACACAGCACTGCAAAGGCATTTAACCTAATGTCAAAATAACAAGATAATCTATTTTGATTTTTTAAGCAAAATCTCCTCACTGTGTTATAGTCAGTAAATTGTAGAAGATATTGTGTTAGAAAAAAGTTGTTAACACTCATGGCCCAAATGCAAGCCCAAACCCACAGTTATCTGTAAATCTACAGTCTAATTACCTTGAAACCACAAGAGTTGAGAGAATCGTCTCTGTTTCACCAAACAAAACCTCCAAGGATAGATAAAACTCCCACCTAGGACTCATTTCCTCTCTAAATAATGGAAATGATTTGGTCCACACTGACAAGCCTCTCTGTCCATACCTGGGATGTAGTTGGAATCAAAGCCACACGGCCGGCTCTCGGTGGTGTTTCCAGAACACTGGCTGCCCACAGGGAACAGAAGGATGCACTGGCGGGCACGGACCTGGACTCCAGACGCGTCGCACTCAGACCAGTCTGACCACTCTGACCAGCTCTCTGCAATGACCGGAAGAGGGGACATGTGACAACGATGCCCCTTGAGATCAACCCACCTGAAAGCACCATAGGTCACACACATGACTTTAAATTTTCACATTACATTTGTACTGGGTCTGTGTATAAGTAAGATGGACATGTACCCTCTGAGCACTCCAGTAAATCAGTTACACATGGGCATGAATAAAAGAACTTGGAGACCTTCGATCAAAAATAATGTGCTTTTCTAAAATCCATGTTTTTTTAGTGTTTTAAAGCCATTGTAATTGGACACCCAACACGTTAATTCATGAGGTCCAGCTGTGCAGAGATGGTCAGTGGTCACGGGAGAGAAATCTTCAGTGCAGACCCCATTTCCCACAGGGCAATGCTCCTCTGTGAAGAGGAGCCCTCAAACGCTCTCCTGCCAAAATTCCTACAGGCTGCCGAGCTCAGGCGAGAGAAATGATGCTGCATGAATGCGAGAGCCCGGGTTGCTGAGAGGGATTTCGAGCTCCTACAAGAACCTTCCCTTCTGTCGCAAAAAACAATTCTGCAGTCGATACACCAATGTCAGGCTGTATATGAGGCAGAAGTTCTTTTATCCCAGGTGTATTGTTGCCTCTGTGCCCAAGATCAGCGCATGAGTCTGAGGTTAAGGCCCAAAGCTAAGTGATCTAAGGTCGCTTCACTCTCAAGTGGAAAATTCGCTCTGATTCATGAAATTCACCCTGGCTTACAGATATTTGAAAAGAAAACAACATTCATATTTTAAGTGAGGAGGTCAAAAAATTGTGCTCTCAATATTATTTGGAAATACCAAACAAATTAAAAAGATTTTTTTTTATGCAGTTCGCTTTTTTGTTTTTCTCAAATTTCTGTACCGTCTTCGTGTTACAGGGGAAATCTGGAAATCAAACATGTGCCTGGATCCATCGAAGAAGTGACATTTTTCCTTAAAAACGTGTAAAGTACCAGGTTTGGGGATGACCATGAGAATCTGGTTTCTAGGCACTTTTCAATATAAATGGAACCTTCCAGAAAGATCCGCAGGAGCCAGTTAAAATAATTGAAAGTGTGGATGTTTCAACGTCAAAGTTAGACTCAGAAGAGGGTGTCTCATTTCCACTCTAAGCAGCCCCCATGTGTCAGGACAAAGCAGATTACTAGACGGGACACAGCTGCAGTGTCTCCACTGGGCACCCGTGTTAGCCAGCTTCTGAACTTGGGTTCCCCACCTCCCTCCCTGGAGCCCCTGGACCCGAGGCCAAGTCCTTCACAAGGGCTCCAGATCCCATTACCAGGTTAAACCTTTTAAAAGTGCATTGGGAAGGAAAAAATGAGACATGATGGGATTGGGAGGGAGACAAACCATAAGAGCCTCTAGATTAAGAGATTACACAAAAAAACCCTAAGAATTGCTGGGGGTGGGTAGGGAAGGGAGAGGGTGGCTGGGTGATGGACACTGGGGAGGGTATGTGCTATGGTGAGTGCTGTAAAATGTGTAAGCCCGACGATTCACATACCTGTGCCCCTGGGGCAAGTAATACATTATATGTTAATAAAAATAATTAATTTAAAAAATGCATTGGGATGACCCGTGTCTGTTCCTAGCTGTGACACCTTGGTGAGAACTATTTATTCTACTGTCCAACAACATGGTATGGCATCACTTCAAGGCTAATACTATGGGATTGGGGGGTTCCCTTCTCTCAGTTTGTGCTCTTGTGGGGTCTCATCAATTTCATCACTTGTAAATCAAGGGAGGGAAGGGGCGGGCTAAGCCGCGTCGGCCGCTTACCCGGGCAGGGCTGCGTGTTGCACAGCGCCTCCTCCGTGTGCAGCCCCAGGCAGATGTCCCCTCCGTAGGCTGGAGCTGGGTTTGTGCATGAGCGTGTCCTCATGTAGTGCCCACCGCCACACGTCGTCGAGCACTTTGACCAGGGAGACCAGCAAGACCAGACGCCATCCACTGGGAAGGGACACAAAGTCACAGCACTTGTGACATCTCAAGCTGACCCATCGGAAGCGGCCGCGCACGGAACGTGCCTTGCAGGACGGCACGGGGCGCGCCGCGTACGGGGGTGAGCCCTGGTGTCTGGGCTCTCCTGGTGAGGAAACCAGCTTGGCTGATTTCTCCCTGCACTGTGCGTCCTCCTACTACGCTGTGCAGTTCCTCCGACTTGTTCTTCTGGGCAATACATCTAAACACATAACAGGCAAGCATGAAGAGAGCTGAGGAGAGCTAGGGGATGTAATATAAAGTCCCAGTTTCCGGGGAAGGACCACGAGCCACATTCCGTGGTCACTCATGGGAAGGCCAGCTAGCTGGCTCTCACCTTTGCTAACCGCACCATCCACCCAGAGCCAAGGATAAGCAGCCGCAGTCATGGGCTTCCTTCCTACCTGGACTACAATGGGCTCCGCGACCGGCGGGTAGAGAACATCTAACGGGTTCTGGGAGGAACTGGGACGGGCGCTCTGGAGACACAGGTGCCACGCCACCAAACGGAGCTGAACCGCGGTGACTCTGCAGTACGCTTCTGGGAGGGACCAAAGCCACGAATCCCGACATCCACAGCCAGATGTGGGGATGATTAGGGAGGCAAGTTTTACAACGTGGACATGAGGCATGACTGGTTCCATGACTGCTAGTAACCCGGGGCAGGTGTCCCGTTTGCCCCAGCCTGGGCCCCTGACACCTGCGCACCGGCGTCCTGAGCACGGGCACCCGTGGCCCGTCTGCACGTGGGATCTCGGTGCTCGTCCTGCGTTGCTGATGCTGCTGACCTGGCCCCCTGCGCTGCCCACGGCCTCCGGTGCTGTCATATCCCACTCACTACTTATCGAAATCCTGAGTGATACGCCCTCTTCTAGCCGGCCCCATTTTTTTCCAGAGTCCCAGGAGAGAGCTGTAGGACTTGGTCAGCTTGAGAAGACATCAGTGGGCAAAAAGAGCCATCACCACAGCGAATGACAACAAAACCCAATGAGAGTCTCACTGTTACCATAGGTACATAATTTAATAGTTTGTTTTCTCCATATCCTACATTAAAAGAAAACAGAATGGGTGACTCACGTGGTTAAGGCCCTGCCTTCTGCTCAAGTCATGATCTCAGGGTCCTGGGATGAGCCCCGCTCCCAGTGGGGAGTCTGCCTCTCCCTTTGCCCCTCCCCCTGTTTGTGCTCTCCGACTCTCCTTCTCGCAAATAAATAAATAAAGTCTTAAAACAAACAAACAAACAAACAAAAAACCAGAAGCCATCAGGAGAAGCAATGCCAAAGTCATTCAAGGTTGTTTCGGTGAGAATCACATCACTGGTATTTTAATACATGCAGCATGATTTAATGCATCTCTGTGGAATAATATTTTCCTCTAAATACAGGCATGGGTAAAATCATGAGCAGGAATTTCATTTTTATGATATTTTATCTGCCAAAAAAGTAAAAACAAAACAGAAATGAAGCATTTGAACCCAATTTTAAAGTGAGTTTTGACCTAGCTGGGAACTTTGTGATTCAGAAGTTTCTACGTTTTCCCTAGTAGGCGATAAGGTGGATCGGGAAGTTAAGAGGGAACCAGTCAGTTATCGGCCCCTGGCTGTGGTACCAGTAAAAGGAGGCGGAATTATAAAAGTTTCAAAAATCCTCTTCCACATCTATTCTCACTGGGGGGACACCTGCCGCCAGCTTCTCTGTCAGTAACTTGGGCTGAAGCTTGGCTCCTGGCGCAAATGCTTATATACCCCAAAGGGCGCCCATACATCATGGTGCCTTAGAGGAACAGGTGTCAAAGAGCATGGGTGTCTGAATGTGTACAAGACCATCTGGAGCTCAGAAGGCTCTAGAGCCTCATCTAGAACCGGACTTGGAACCAACCACGGGATCTGAGGGTTCTTCACTTTTGCATCTCATGATAGACGTGCTGACCAGTGTCCAACGGGCATGTTTAACGATGCTCAGTATCACTAACTATCCAAGCAGTGCAGTTCAGAACTACAGGAAGACATCACCTCACACCTGCCAGGATGGAGATTACAAAAAGAAAAACAATAGATCATAATGTGGGTGAGGATTTGGAGAAATCGGATCCCTTGTCCACTGCTGGTGCAAATGCACACTGGCGCGGCCGCTAGGGACAGCACAACTGTGGTCACTCCAAAAATTAAAAACAGAATTACTGTATGATCCAGCAATGCCACTTTTGGGTGCAAATATTCAAAAGAATTGAAATCAAGACCTTAAAAAAGATCTGCACTCCTGGGGCGCCTGGGTGGCTCAGTGAGTTAAGCCTCTGCCTTCAGCTCAGGTCATGATCTCAGGGTCCTGGGATTGAGCCCCACGTCAGGCTCTCTGCTCAGCAGGGAGCCTGCTTCCTCCTCTCTCTCTACCTGCCTCTCTGCCTACTTGTGATCTCTGTCTGTCCAATAAATAAATAAAAATCTTTAAAAAAAAAGACCAAAAAGGAGAATTTCAGACCAATATCACTGTTGAATATGGATGCTAAGATTCTCAACAAGATCCTAGCAAACAGGATCCAACAGCACATTAAAAAGATCATCCACCATGACCAGGTGGGATTCATCCCTGGCTTACAAGGGTGGTTCAACATTCGCAAGTCAATCAATGTGATAGAACAAATCAATAAGAGAAGAG
>PISX010020363.1:0-28806 GCA_004024625.1 Mellivora capensis | reverse complement strand
TATGCATCTCAGAAAGGGAAAAGCCTTTTCTCACATTACCCCCATGCCATTATCACACTTTATATAATTATAAATAATTTTTATTATGATCTAATATTCAGGTCACATTCAATTTCCCCGATTATCCAAAAATGTCTTTTTTGCAGTTGAGTTGAATTAAGATCAAAGCAAGCTACTCTCACTATATTTGGTTATTAGATCTTTTAGGTTATTTCTATTGTAGAATGGTCCTCTCTCCTTTCATTTTTTATGTTATTGATTTGTTAAAGAAACTGTATCAGATGTCCTGAGGAATTCTGCATTTGGTACATTTCTTCCTATGATGTCCTTTAACTTGTTTCTCCATCTGTAGTATTTCCTATAGAGTGGAATTTAGATGTGGAAACTTAGAATTAGTTTTAAATTATTTTGGCCAGAAATACTATAGATAATTCTGTGTATTTCCTACACATGTAGTATTTCCTATTACATCCTACCAGATGACATATCATGTAGGTCATCTCACCTTCATATTACTAAGATTGCTATACAGGTGCAAGTGGCAATATCCTGATCCCTTCATTTCATTGTTTCCCATCAACCCATTAATCTAGTGTTATTACCTCCATTGATGATCATATCCTAAATCAGTTAGTTCATTAGGATTTGTAAATGGCATTTTTAAAATTCCATCATTGTATCTGCATTCAGGAACTGGTATTTTTTTGATGAATAGAATGACCTGTTCTCCTCCACCAAACATACTTGATTACCCTGAAATATAATTCATCCAAGAAAGGCAGAATAGAATGCATAATTATGCCCATTTTACCATGAATTTATGGAGTAATGATTTTGTGCTCTCACAAATTTCCATAGTATCTAATGAGTTCTGTTTTACTGTCTGTCTTTTCCTCCCATCTTTTTTAAAAACATCATCATTATGAACTCATTATCAAACTCATATGTTCATCTATAGGCCATAGTCTGTTGGTCCCTGTTCTAAATGGAGGCTACTCCATAAGCCTGATCCCCAGGGAAGAGTAGCACAGAGCAAAGCCCCCAACTGACCTGCAAAGGATATCCAGCATGTGAAAAAAATAAAAAGACTTGTTATTTCAAGCCATTACAAGTCTCTTTCAAGTTAAAGCATAACCTAGTTCAATCTGAGACACCAGTTCGGTTTTTAAATGGCAAGGCAGCAATGATTAACAGGAATACAAGGGTTAATGGAAAGAGAAAGGAAAAGGGAAGCTGGGAAAGGACCAGGAGTTTGGACTGAAGGTCAAAGAGCTTATTAAAATTTTGACAGATTATTCATTCTTTTCATCTGAACTCTGTATCTTTAAATCCCAATCATCTGTCCATTTGCAGGTTTAACCACGTACCTTCTACTCTTTCTGGGTATGTTTCTGGAATGTTGATTGTTTCAAAAAAAAATTTTTTTTTTTAAAGAAAGTCATAGAAGGATTTTTAAGTAGATCTGAAAACTGCGTCAGAAAGTCAGGAAGGCCAAAATAAGGAGCTCTGTTAAGAGACATTCCATCAACAAAAATATCTCTTCTCTTCTCTGCCATGGCAACTCCAAAATAGTAAAGAATATGTAATATGCAGTATCCTTATTTGAACCAGGATGCTGAGACTTGTGCAGCCAGCAAGTGTCTATTTTGGTGGCAAGCAGGGGCAGATTCTGAAGACACTGCGCTGATTCTCTTGCATTGCTGGAGCTTTCCTGGCTGGTAGTGGCCAGCTTCCAAGGATGCTCAACGGATCTACTTTCCAACAGCTTAAACCGTATATTCACCTTGTGAGTCTTTGTAATTGTCAGAGCCCTGATTCTAACATGGTTGGTGTGTGTCAAAAAACCTTTTTCTCTGGATGTGCCAGAGCTGGAAAGAGAAGAGATGTTTGTGGTGATTCAGGTTGCACTTGTTAGAGCCTCTTGTCCTAGAAATGTTGGTGAGGAAACTGTCCTTATTTGATCATTTTTGGGGTGAGGGAAATGAAAATAAGTTGTGTGCACAGGCTGCCTCAGGGCAGCTGAGTGGGAGAGAGAGGCTCTTTGGAAAACCTACAGTTTATTCTTACAAAACAATGTAGCCTCTAAGAAGTTGAAAACATTTGGAGAAAGTACAGAAATGAAAAGCATTATTGTGTGAAGTTCAAAATCTCAAAGAAAAAAAAAGGTGTTCTATAAAAGTCTCAGACTTTACTTTTTGCCTTGGAAATCCTCTGGCCTACAATAATATGATTTGTTTAAAATATAGCACTTAAATATTTAAATGTAGCAGGCCCTATGTGTTTAATTTCTTTGTTTAACTGATGCATAGTTTCCCAACTATGTAGTGACTGGTGTAAAGTGTTCTATATTTATGTGGTTCAGCTTTCCAGAATATTTGGCTACTGGCCTTAAATATGTACAGTATCATTCCTTTGCAGTAGTGTTGACAATGCCCAAATATATTAATGTTATACCTCCATAGTCTACTTTTCTGAAGCATAGTTAGCGATGAGAAAAGTAAGTAAATTATCAAGTAGTTTATCTAAACTGCAGAGACCACAGAGAATTACGAAGTTAAATTTCCATTTCACGATGTACAATGTCAGATCCTGGTAAAATCTTTTATTTATAATTTAAATAATTATGACTTGAGTATATAGATCCTTTATGCAATGTCAATATGCATTCTGATGGAATTAATAGCATGAAGCACAGAGCGAGGCATTAAGAATTTTAAAAATAATCATTTTTAATAGCTGCTTTCCTATCAGAAGCTGTGGGAAAAAAAGTTTTTGAAGGAAAAAGAAGTGAAATGTTACTCTCTAGTGAATGCTTTTATGCAGAATGAATGTGTCTTCTAACAAAGGTTTGACTATACTGATGCCCTGTGGCACCAAGACGTTGTTTTTAAGTGTAGAAAAGAGAATGTGGATGCCATGGTCTGGTCATGACCTCTGTGGATACATGGAACCTCTCCCTGGGACTGACCTTCACTGCAGTGAGATCGGTGACAAGAATGTGGCCTTGAAAAAAAAATCATAAATTGACAAGCAAGCAGAGAATATGAAAGATCACATTTTCTATCAATCAAACTTTATTAGCCCCTAGGAAGAGAGCATATGTTTTAGAAAAAGCAGTCTACTCCTGGCAACTGGGTCCCAAGGCAGAAATGAATGAAAGAATAGTAAAACAGGCTAAGAGGCAAAAGAGAGCTAAGGAGAGTTTATATTATAAAGCACAAGCTAAATTCCATAATGTGCAATGCTCAAAGCAAGCAAGATTTTAAATGATACAGATGTTTCAAGATATACAGCATTTTGTGGTTCTAAGAACTCTGAGTCTGCACAGACTTTCTGGTTCAAAATACAATGTTTCTGTGTATTCTATAGGAGATCATTAATCCAAAAGATTCTGTATGGCTTCCTAAAACATTTTATTAACCATAGGAAGATCTGTTTCTTAAGAGACTGTGGTTCCCCCCCCCCCCCCCGCCCCGACTGGCACTATTCCTTTCTCAACTCCTGGCTGGGTAAACTTGTCTTCTTGTAGAACTACTACCTTGGCCCCTGGACTTGGTGTGTGAATTAGAAGCATGGATTTGGGGTGTGTGTTTGACCTTAATTCCAATTTTAGATAATCTGCTGGCTTTTGGTAATCCAGTCTACCCTCATGGTTTTGAACAAGACCATGCTAATCTCCCCCAGGCCTGTCATGGGCATGCCCCACACTGTGATTCCACCTTATATGTAATAGATTGAGATCACCTTTTCCAGAATACTGCATAGCCATCCACAAAAGTCTATCTTGAAAAAATAAAAATCTTCATCTTGTTGAAAGTTTGATGTTTGTAATCATAGCAAACTTTCTTAACCCCTGCATATCTTCCTTCCTATGCATTTAAAATGCAAATAATAGCTATAAGTTCATGATGCAAAAATATACAAATAATTCTGATTTTCTGCAGTTGAATAAAAGCTCACTTTCTCTATTTTTTTTTCTTTAGAATCCATTCTTAGTCTTAAGACTAGTAAAGAATAGGTGGATAGTGTCCTGAGTGGCTCAGTTTGGTTAAGCATCTGCCCTGGGCTCAGGTCATGATCCCATGGTTCTGGGATCGGGCCCAAGTTGGGCTCCCTGCTCAGTGCTGAGTCTATTTCTTCCTCTTCTTCTGCCCCTCTGCCCTGCTCTCTCTCTCTTTCTCATATAAATAAGTAAAATCTTAAAAAAAAAAGAATAAGTGGACATTTTTGGATACCATATTATCAGGCAGACTCAAAGAATTAAGACTAGAAGTATTGATTGGTTTCTCTTGGAATTGTGGTAAAGCAGTGGATGCTTGTTAAATCCAAGAGTTAGGTGGGAGGAGTAGTGTCCCAAAGTACTCACAGTTCATAAAGGCATGATCTGAAAACCTCAGCTAGCAGGGAAGCAGCAACAGCTCACAAACATGTGTGGGTAACAAATAGAACTTGTATTGTTTTTTTCTGATTGAAATTAATATCCATTTTGAGTTTTGGCTACATGGAGTAGAGCAGTTGAACACCATCCAAGTTAATTCAGGGTTTAACCATCCATTCCCCAAGCTTGTGGCTATTTCTATCATGGTTTATGGAGTATCAGGCCAGCAGTGTGGAGACTTTACATCTTGCCTTGGTTGTTTTGACCAATTCACCCAGGACTGTGTTGAGATGGACATGATCTCTCTGGTCCTGTTCATCATCCTTGCAGGTTGCAGCTAAACTATCTCTTGCTCAACCATAAGAGACTCTTAACTACAGAGAATAAACTAGGGTTGATGAAGGGATGTGGGTGGGGGATGGGTTAAATGGGTGATGGGTATGAAGGAGGGCACTTGTGATAAGCACTGGGTGTTGTATGGAAGTGATGAATCACTAAATTCTACTCCTGAAACCAATCTTACACTGTATATTAACTGACTAGATTTATTTATTTACTTTTTATTTTTTTAAAAGATTTTATTTATTTAACAGAGAGAGAGAGACAGTGAGAGGGGAACACATGCAAGAGGAGTAGGAGAGGGAGAAACAGGCTCCCGGCTAAGCAGGGAGCCTGACGTGGGGCTCAATCTCAGGATCCTGGGATCATGACCTCAGCCAAAGTCAGACACTTAACCGACTGAGCCACCCAAGTGCCCCATTAACTGACTAGAATTTAAATAAAAAATTGAAGCAAACAAAAAAATAAACTATCTCTTGCTCATCATGGTCTGGTGGGAAGGAGAAACTTTTGGTGGCTAGTTGTCTTCTCTGTGGCCACAGGACCTCTACAAGTTCTCTTAGCCTCTCTCTGACTCTACATTACCTATATGGCCAATATTACTCCATGGGTCCTGAGCCTTACTGAGCCCTGGATCTCAGAGTCTCCGTGCAACCTGTGAGAAAGGGAACTCCAAGAGTCTCTCATTCTCTCTCTCCCTCACTCCTCTACCCCAAATTCTGGATTTGGTCAGGGCATGATGTCAGGGCATGAGACTTCCGTAGAGACCAGAATCCCCATTCTTTTCTTCCATTCTCTGAGTCATTATCTTTCTCAGATCTGATTTCCAAAGTGAGCCACAGTCACTGCCTCTAGTTGATAGTACGATCTCGCAAGAATACTATTTATAGCACATATTTATACCCAAAGCTCTTTATTTAGCTACTTTTTAGTTATAAAGCCCAGGTTCCAGAAACTAAAAAGTTAAAAAATTTGACACTTTTGTTGTTCATTATTCTAAACTGCCTAAACTACTGTCTAAATGAGAGAGTGGGTCATATGTGAACAGAAAGTACGGAAAACAGAAATCAAGCCAACCAAAACACACAAAATTAGTGATTTATAACAAAACTAAAGAGTCCATGGAACTGAAACTTAACTACTAACTCAAGTCTGATAGCTAAAAGTTGGTTGCCAAAGCTCAGAAGATAGTCTAAAACCTAGATAGGTTATCTATCTATCTATCTACCTATCTATCTATCATCTATCATCTGTCAACTACCTATGTCTTCCCCCCACATCAGCCCTCCTCCCCTCTCAGCGAATCCAGAAAGATTTAAACAGGCATGAATTAAAAATGAGTTATAGTCATCAGTGACAATGAGAAAGGACCAGAAGCAAGGCTAGAATAATTTTAAAGATTCTTTAAAGGCAAGGACTTCTTGCCACTGGTTGTATTCAGGTCTCATGGTCATGAATGAGGTGCAAGGCAGAGAATGGCAACCACATCAGTCTACAAATGTCAAATGGAGCCAACTTAGATCCAGATATAACCTATAGCAACATCAAGAATAAATTCATTCTTTTAGGGTGGTTTTTTTTTAAGATTTTATTTATTTTTTAGAGAGAAAGAGAGAGAGAGAGAGAGAGAGAGAGAGATGGAGAGAGAAGAGAGTGCACAAGCAGGGGGAGCAACAGGCAAAGGGAGAAGAAGGCTTTCCACTGAGCAAAGAGCCCAATGTGGGACTTGATCCCAGGACTGTGGGAATATGACCTGAGCTTAGCCCCTTTTCTGACTAGGCCACCCAGGCATCCCTGAGTTCATACTTTTAAACTCAAAACTTTATAATGACAAAACAATGTACTGAGAATGACTGTAATCACACTGAAGATTTACAGTAATTAGTCATCAACTCTTCTTACAGCAACCATTCAAGGTGAGGGTTACTGGTATCTTTTATAGATGAGGAAATAGGAGTCTGAGAACTATATAAAATAATGTTACCCAAGGACACATGGATAACATGCTAGAGTCAATGTTGTAACCCCAGTATATCGGCTCCCGAATAAACTCTCTGCTACACCAAGTCCATTTATTTCCATATACAAGTGACCCTTGGAAAACAGAGGTTTGATCTGTATAGGTTCACTTATAAGTGGATTTTTTCCCAATAAATACAGTAATGTAAATGCATTTTGATTTACAGTTTACATAGACTAAGAGTGGTGTGGCTCAGTGGTTTTGAACATGGACCCTAATGTCTTCTATAGCTTGAGCTAGAAACTTACATTTTCATCTTGAGGAAATTGCACAGAACTCATTCATTGCTTGATTCTTATTGCTGTGTTACAGCATTGTTTCTTTGGCTCCAGGAGCATTGAAGACTTCTTGCTTTTGTCATTTCTTGTCCAAGTTTTGTGAACACTGATGAGCTTCTTTAAGTCTGTATACTGCATTGAAAAACAAAATATAATTGACCCTTGAACAATGCGGGGGTTTGGGGTGCTGTCTCCCCATGCAGTCAAAAGTTTATATATAGCTTTTGACTCCCCTCAAACTTAACTAATAGCCTACTGTTGACCAGAAGCCTTACTGATAACATAAACCATCAATTAGCATGTATTTTGTATGCTATACATATTATATACTGTATTCTTACAATAAAGTAAGCTAAAGAAAAGAAAATGTTATTAAGAAAAACACAGATAGAGAAAATACATTTACATTACTGTATTTATTGAAAAAAATCCACTTATAAGTGAACCTATACAGATCAAACCTCTGTTTTCTAAGGGTCACTTGTATATGAAAATAAATGGACTTGGTGTAGTAGCGAGTTTATTTGGGAGCCGATAATCTGGGGTTACAACATTGACTCTAGCATGTGTCCCTGGGTAGCATTATTTTATATAGTTCTCAGACTCCTATTTCCTCATCTATAAAAGAGACCAGTAACCCTCACCTTGAATGGTTGCTTTGAGAAGAGTTGATGACTAATTCAGGATATTTTGCTAATATCCTATGAGTGTCTCAAAATGTTGTTGAGTTCAAACATTTATATGAAATATAATAGTAATAACAATAATGCATAATTTTTATTTGTGTAACACATTTAGATTCTCCTACCAGTACTTATGCACCTAGAAAAAAAAATAACATTATAAGCAAAAAAAAAAAAAAAAAAAAGAAGTGATAGTCTTTATTTGACAGATTTAAGTCTCTGGTTTTGTTTTACCCATCTAGTTTTTGACTCTAACATGCAGTATACATCTCAATTAAATAAGGTGTCCATAATCTGCTGATTTCAAGATGAATAAGTAATTGAAATTCTGTATACTTACATATATTTTCAAACTTCCTCTTTTCCAACACCTTCCCTCAGGTATACTGAAGTGTCCTCTGTCTTTAAAAACCCTCTCTTGGGGCACCTGGGTGGCTCAGTGGGTTAGGCTTCTGCCTTCGTCTCAGGTCGTGATCCCAGGGTCCTGGGATCGTGCCCCACATCGGGCTCTCTGCTCAGCGGGGAGCCTGCTTCCCTTCCTCTCTCTCTCTGCCTGCCTCTCAGCCTACCTGTGATCTCTGTCTGTCAAATAAATAAATAAAAAAATCTTTTAAAAAAATAAAATAAAAACCCTCTCTTAACCCTAAGACTGTCCATTATTCTATCATACCAAATAGTTTTTATTTTTCCCGTGTCTACTCCTCCATCCAAATGTTAAATCTTTAATTTTGTGTTTTAGAGTTATTTCTTAGATTACCTCTCAGATGTCAGGTAGTCCTAGGAACAGAAAGTAAGTTAAGTATTTTAAGCAGAACAAAGAAAGAAAAGAAAGACTGTAAAGTACCTGCTGTTATGCCTCAAATTTCGCACTAAGAAATGGAAGCTTAGATTGTGTTGTACAGTTGAACCTATCATTTCTGTCCTGGGATGCTGTGAAAGTCTATCAACATTTATTGATTATCTGCCATGCAATTTCTGGGCCTAATTCAGAGATTAAGGGAAAATATCCACAAAGCATTACCCTTTGGGTCAGGGAAAACCAAGGAAGATAAGAAAAAAAAAAAAAAGAAGAAGATGGAGTAGGAGGAAGAGGAGAAAAGGGAGTAAGGGAAATAATAATCAATGATATTTTTTGGTTATGAGACACAGAGGTTCAGGTAAGCTCGCTTAAAGCAAGGTGAGTTTATTCCAAGAATTCTGGGATATCTTAAAGAATCCTGGATCAGAAAATATATCTGTTGTTTTGTGAAGAAATGGGAAGTTGTCAGTAATTAAGAAAGATTTGTTGTCTTATATTCTTGGCCTTGTTTTCACTTTCTCTTGTCATGTAGTCTCATGTTTCTGCCTGTTTCTGAATGTCTGTTATTTCACTTTTTTCTCTCTGAAATCAAGTTCCTTCTGCTTCCTCATCAGTACAAGTACATCTAAATGGCCACCCTGGGTCCTGACATGACAGTACCTTTTTAATTTTAGCTGACTCCCAGTTTCTGGGACTCTTAGTTCAAGTCTTCAAGTGAGGGAGTCTGGTGGGACCCAGCACAGGGGTCAGATGTCCACCAGTGATCCAATCAGCTGCCGGCCAAGGAAGATGAGGTCGTGCTGTATAAACTGCTGGGACTGTACAGAGATGCAGGGCTCAGAGCAGAGGGCGTGAGCTGGACAAGCATCCTAGAATGTGTTGATGACAGGCAGTAAGCCGAATGTCCAGGATGGTTTTAATTCACAGTATGGTTGCTGAGGAACAGTTTGGAAAAACAGCTTATGGTAGAGGTTCCAAATTGTGTGTGTGTGTGTGTGTGTGTGTGTGTAAGAGAGAGGGAGAGAGAGAGAGACAGAGAGAGGGAGACAGAGAGAGAGAGAGAGAGATAATACAGAATTCTCATTATAGAAAAAGTCAGACCTAAACAGGAAGGAAAACATCAAAATGGGTCTGAGAACAGTAGGTTGTTCTAGGGCTGGAGGATGGAAATTATTTAGACTACCCAGAAAACTGAACCTGGAGGACAGGACCTAGAGCAAAAGCATTGGATATCACAGGTATGTGTACAACAAGGGCTGTTAAGAGTTTCATGTAGCTTGAACTTGTACATGTCCCTCTAGAGGAAGTCCATTCTAGCTCTAAGGGGCCTGGATCATTCAAGCCCTCCAGACTCTTACATGAAATATAAATGAAATAAATAATGCAAAAAAAAAAAAAAAAAGGAAAGTGAATAGATCTAGAGAAATGGCAGAGCTGGGGGGAGGGAGAGGGAGGAACAGAGGGGAGGGAAAGGAGGAGAAAGGAAGGGAGGGAGAGAGATTGTTTGCTACTTTAAACTTAGACCGAGCTAAGTACTGGGAAACTACTTTAGGAACATTAATCTTTTAAAAACGTACACCCAGAAATTCCCATCCAATAGGATAAGTTAGCTCGGTCATTGGCCTGCCTCTGCATGTTGTCCAGAAATGGAAGAGGGATAAAGTGGTGCTCTCAGAGATGAGCCAGAAGGGAAAGGTTTGGGTCTAGAGATGTTGTTTTTTGTTTTTTTTTTTTTGCTGGCAAAATTGCTTTTTTCTTTCTTTTTTTTTTTTAAATTTATTTATTTGTCAGAGGGAGAGAGAGCGAGAGAGCAAGCGAGCACAGGCAGACAGAGTGGCAGACAGAGGCAGAGGGAGAAGCAGGCTCCCTGCTGAGCAAAGGAGCCCGATGTGGGACTCGATCCCAGGATGCTGGGATCATGACCTGAGCCGAAGGAAGCCGCTTAACCAACTGAGCCACCCAAGCGTCCCAGCTTTTTTCTTTCTTTCTCTCTCTCTCTCTTTTTTTTTTTTAAATTCTTGGTTGGGTGGTAACAGAGACCACACTCAAACTCTAACAGTACATGAGTTGGGTATCAAGATCTAAAATGATTGTTTCCAAGCAGAATTTAAAAACATAGTCATAAAATGTTAGTACTGATGATTCCTGGGGAGTAGGATTGAACTTGAGGAGGAGTAAAAAGAAGGATGGTACTTTTTGTTTCTTACTACTTTATAATGTCTGATTTTTAAAAATAATTAAAAAGTATAGTAACTTCATAGGAAAACAAAAAATGTCATCTGTGTTAAAAATCACCAAAACGCATAGTGACACTAATAGTGACAACTAATATTTGCAGCTTGGTTGGAGTATTAGGGTTTTGTATAGCCGGGTTTGTTTTTAAATGTCTGCAGTTTATCCTGCAACATTTCAACTATTGAAATACTGCTCTTTTGCCTTCTTAAAAAGAGAATGCTTGATGATTCAGTAATTTAATGATTAGACTATGTAGAAATTTATAGGAAGGTTACAAAATTCAGCATCTTGGATTTTACGTGAATTTCTAGTCTAAAATAGGAATACAGCCTAATGCATAATTGCAACATAAGTTGTTCTTTAAAAAGAGTACAGTATGTGGTTCCAGGATTCTGGAATAAGGATATGGAAAACAATAAAAAAATTTGTTAAGTAATAATGACTTCACCGAAGCTGATTGTTCTTAAGTATTTTAATATTAAATTGAAAAAGAGGTGATACTGTGTTATTATTATTATAATCATGGCACTGTTATTTAAAATGACTGGAAACCAAATCAAATCCAATATGTTGCCTAGCAACAACAAGAAACAAACACTTTGTTTCTTAAGCTAACTGACATTAAAACATTACCAAAGATTCCTAAAAATACCTGCCTCAGAGTTCAGTTCTCAGTTAATCTTTTTGGATCACAAACATGATTTTTTTCCTGCTGGAACATGTGACATTAAAATTCCTAAGATGCACTTTAGTAATTATCCCAGTTAATTTATTAACTTTTTTGCCATTTCAATCTTCAGATAAT
The DNA here is from genome assembly GCA_004024625.1 of Mellivora capensis. Lineage (NCBI taxonomy): Eukaryota > Metazoa > Chordata > Mammalia > Carnivora > Mustelidae > Mellivora > Mellivora capensis. The sequence continues at coordinate 17,269 of PISX010020363.1, read as the reverse complement.
TTTAAGTGGCTTTTGTACTGATACTGTAACATGATAAATGAAATGCCTATAAACATATATACCTTAGCAAAACTTTTGGCTTAGGATGTAATTATAAGGGAGAGGGTGTGCAACTGAACACTTTTGGTGCTGCAGTTAGGTGTTGAAGCAAGAAGTGATTCACAGGTGTCTTTTACAAGTGAAGTCCCACTATCTGGTCCTCACCCTGCAAATACATGATTTGTGAGGGAGGAGGAGGGAGTCTTTATATCTCCATCACTCAGAGCAGGATTAGAAGAAGTATGTCTAGCAGATGAAGGCCTTGCCTAAATAGGAAATCTAGAAATCACCTAAACAAATGTGACTCCCGGGAGGGGAGTTGGTTTATACTCCTGCTGTGAGAAATATCAGCCAGTCGCTGGTTTTTGAAAATACTTTAAAAATACTGAATACTCTAACAGGAAAAAAAATCTCTTTTGTCTCTTTTGCTTAGGGCTAAATGGAGACAAGTCAGGCAGAGAAGATGTAATGCAGATAGAAAAATAAATGACGTTTATTTAAAGTCAGAGAAATAAAAATAATGATGCTAGCAAATATTTACTAAGCATTTCTTATGTGCTAAGTACTAGGTAAATGCTCTACATTGAATCCTCAAAGCTACACTTAAAGCAGGTAGCTAGAGTTACTCATGTTAAATGTGAAGAATTAATGGATTGAAAGTGTCTTGCCTAAGGTCCCACATGGAAAGTGGCAGAACCAGTTTCAAGCCTGAGTCAATCTTGGTTCCAAAGGTCTGGTTCTTTGACCATGAGAGTACGTTTAAATCCTCATTTATTGTTTGGTAATAGCTAATTGGTTTATATTATTAGGCTCATGTTCTGTTTTGAAATTTTATGAAGACTGCCAGATAATCAAGAGATTAACAAATTACTGGAAACTAGAACATTTGTGTTTTGCTGAATTTAACTGAATGACAGCTATTATCAAAAAACCTTATAATGAAACAGTGTCATCTTACACATATAGGTGACATGCTAACTCATTTTATTTTTCTACTGTGTTTTATATAATTTTATATAATTTCATTCCCCTAGAGCTTAGCTCTAAACCTTACATATAAGTGTTCAATGAGAAATTGTTGAATGAGTGAAGGCCATTTATATTTAGGTTTTAAATATGATTACTCTTAGTAGTTAAATCTATGTGTTGACTTTGTCAGCGTCTAGCTGTGGTAGCCACACAGAAGCATTATGAATCACAGTAATATAAATCTGTCTGTAGTATTTCATAGCTGCCTTGAGTGCTATATATATGTTAGCTCATCTAATCTTTCCAATCATCCTGTGAGATGGGGACTAGTGTCCCTATTTTTGGATAGGGAAACCAAGGCAGCAAGAGATTAAGGAATTTGTCAAGGTCATAAACTTGAACGTAGTGCAACCAGGATACAAACTCAAGCTATCTGACTCCAGAGACATGAGTTTGAAAGGGACAAGAGAAGGAGAATTGAGGGGTTGTATCAGATTGCCTGGGAAACAACAGGTTGTCATTGCCTTCTTTTCCTCTTCATCCAGTCTCATATTCTGCTCCACACCTCATCCCTACTCCTTTCCCTCATTCCCAAGAATTATACTTAAGATGACTGAATCATTTCTTACACAGACAGGGCCACTTCTTTGAGGAAGATGCAGCACTAGTTAGATGGCCTACCAGGACAAAAAGTGTGAACGCAGACTGCCCTGGAAACTGGGATTTTGAATCATCATTAATATGTTGTGCCAGTGTTTTGCTTATTTCTTTGTTGTTTGGAGTTTTATGACATTAACAGAGTAAAACATGTGTACCAATGTAGATTTTGCCAGTCCCTACAGCAGAATATTAAGCTGTCTAGTGGTTTGTTATTTAAAAAAAAAGCTACAGGGATGCCTGGGTGGCTCACTCAGCTAAGTTTCTGCCTTTAGCTCATGTCATGATCCCGGGGTCCTGGGATGGAGCCCTGCATCGGGCTCCCTGCTCAGCAGGGAGCCAGCTTCTCCCTCTCCCTCTGCCTGCTGCTCCCCCTGCTTGTGCTCTTTCTCTCTCTGTCAAATAAATAAATACAAAAAAACTTTATTAAAAAAGCTATAGTGTATAATATTATGCCTTCATATTTCACACATATGCATAAGGAAATCTGCAGGACCATCTTTGCTAGGCTAAAAAGTATGCATACTTGTAGCTTTGATAGACATTGTTATATTATACTTCAAAGAGGTTTTATCAATACTCAATCAACATGCATGAGAGTGTGTGTTCCCAATATTCTTGCCAGCAGAGTATGCAATAAATCATTTGGGTCTTTTCCTACCTGATAGGTAAAAAATGATATTTCAATGTGAAGTTTATTTGCATTTCTCTCATTTTTTATTTCCCTTTCTATGAGCTATTTGTATTCTTTCCTACTGTTTTTTCTTTTGGTTAGATGTCTTTGCTATTTGATTTGTGTGTGCCCTTAATATAGCCTTTTGTGATACTTGTTGAAATATCTTTTCCAAGTCTATCATTTGTCTTTTCATTTTGTTTATAATAGTTTTGGCTATGCAGAAATTTTTACTTTCTTAGAGTAGTATTTATTTGTTCAATTATGCTTTTTGGTTTTGAGTCATACTTAGTCTCCCACACTCTAAGGTTGTATTTTTTTAAAAACACACTGTAATTTCTTCCAATTCATCTGAATTTTATTTTGTGTATTGGTACTACAGATAGAATAAACTTGTTTTCCAGATGATTACCCAGTTTTCCAACATCAGTTATTAATCCATCTTTCCCCACCATTTGTAATGCTACTTTCATTACATACAAATTCTGGTATATATTTAACCCTAATTCTGGGCTTTTCATCATGCAGCCCAGTCATGTGCAGGTACAGATTGTTTTAGTTATTACAGCTTTATAATATCTTTTAAATACCTAATCAGGCTATTTCCTCCACTTTGCCTTTTTTCCCCCCAGAATAGTCCTGTTCTTTCATGTTTATTTTATTTATAAAGTTATTAACTTTAGAATTATCTTGTCTAATTATAAAAATCATACAGTTATTTAACGAGTATGTCAATTTTTAAATTAAAGCAGAGAAAATTGGTGTTCTTATTACACTGTGTGCTCCTGTCTGAGAATGTCATAAGCCTTTCCAACTGTCCAAGTCCTGTTTAGACTTCTTTCTCAGTGTTTAAAAAATTCCCTTCATGTGGATCTTGCAAATTTTATTTATATTTATTCCTTTGAACTTTTTCTTTTACTATTGCTATTATAAATGTGATTTTCTTTCATTGTATTTCCAAACATGTTATTGTGTGAATATGTGAAATTTTGTTTTTATTTTTTTGGTACTTTTTCTTTAACATATAATGTATTATTTGTTTCAGGGATACAGATCTGTAATTCATCAGTCTTATACAATTCACGGTGCTTACCATAGCACATACCCTTTCCAATGTCCATCACTAAGTCACCCCATCCCTCTTTTCCCCCTCCCCTCCAGCAACCCTCAATTTGTTTCCTTAGTTTAAGAGTCTCTTATGGGTTGTCTCCCTCTCTGGTTTCATCACATTTCATTTTTCCTTTGCTTCCCTCATGATCCTCTGCCTTGTTTCTCAAATTCAACATATCAGTGAGATCATATGATAATTATCTTTCTCTGATTGACTTATTTTGCTTAGCATAATACCCTCTAGCTTCAGCCATGTCCTTGCAAATGGCAAGATTTCATTTTTGATGGCTGCATAAGATTTCATTGTGTGTGTGTGTGTGTGTGTGTGTGTGTACATACATACCACATCTTCTTTATCCATTCATTTGTTGATGGATATCTAGGTTCTTTCCACAGTTGGGCTATTGTGGATATTGCTGCTATAAACATTTGGGTGCATGTGCCCCTTTGGATCACTACATTTGTATCTTTAGGGTAAATACCCATTAGTGCGATTGCTGGGTCATAAGGTAGCTCTATTTTCAACCTTTTGAGGAATCTCCATACTGTTTTCCAGCTTGCATTCCCACCCAACTGTGTAGGAGGTTTCTCCTTTCTTTGCATACTCGCCAACATCTGTCATTTCCTGACATTTTAATTTTAATCATTCTGACTAGTGTGAGGTGGTATCTCATTATGGTTTTGATTTGTATTTCCCTGATGCTAAGTGATATGGAACACTTTTTCATGTGTCTTTTGGCCATCTGGATGTCTTCTTAAAAAATGCAGAAATGTCTGCTCATGTCTTCTGCACATTTCTTGATTGGATTCTTTGTTTTTCGGGTGTTGAGTTTGATAAGTTCTTTATAGATTTTTGGGTACTGACCCTTTATCTGATATGTCACTTGCAAATATATTCTCCCATTCTGTCAGTTGTTTTTTGGTTTTGTTGACTGTTTCCTTTGCTGTGCAAAAGCTTTTGATCTTGATGAAGTCCCAATAGTTCATTTTTGCCCCTGCTTCTCTTGCCTTGGGCAATATGTCTAGAAGAAGTTGCAGCTGAGGTCTAAAAGGTTGCTCCCTCTGTTTGCCTCAAGGATTTTGATTGATTCCTGTCTCACATTGAGGTCTTTCATCCATTTTTAGTCTATTTTTGTGTGTGGTGTTAGGAAATGGTCCAGTTTCATTGTTCTGCACATGGCTGTCCAATTTTCCCAACACCATTTGTTGAAGAGACTGTGTTTTTTCCATTGGACATTCTTTCCTGCTTTGTTGAACATAAGTTGACCATAAAGTTGAGGGTCTATTTCTGAGCTCTCTATTCTGTTCCTTTGATCTATGTGTCTGTTTTTGTTCCAGGACCATACTGTCTTAATGATTGCAGCTTTGTAATAGAGCTTGAAGTCTGGAATTGTGATGCTCCCAGCTTTGGTTTTCTTTTTCAACATTCCTCTGGCTATTTGGGGTCTTTTCTGGTTCCAAACAAATTTTAGGATTATTTGTTCCATTTCTTTGAAAAAAGTTGAGGGTATTTTGATAGGGATTGTATTAAATGTGTAGATTGCTCTAGGTATCATGACATTTTCACAATATTTGTTCTTCCAATCCATGAGCATGGAATGTTTTTCCATTTCTTTGTGTATTCCTCAATTTCTTTCATGAGTACTTTATAGTTTTCTGAGTACAGATTCTTTGTCTCTTTGGCTAGATTTATTCCTAGGTATCTTGTGGTTTTGGGTGCAACTGTAAATGGGATTGACTCCTTAATTTCTCTTTTTTCTGTCTTGCTGTTGGTGTATAGAAATGCAACTGATTTCTGTGCATTGGTTTTATATCCCACCTTTTTACTGAATTCCTGTATGAGTTCTCACAGTTTGGGGTGGAGTCTTTTGGGTTTTCCACATAAAGTATCATATCATCTGCAAAGGGCCAGAGTTTGACTTCTTCTTTGCCTATTCAGATGCCTTTTATTTCTCCTCACCTGATTGCTGAGGCTAGGACTTCCAGCACTATGTTGAATAGCAATGGAGATAGTGGACATCCCTGCCATGTTCCTGACCTGGGTGGAAAAGCTCTGTTTTTCCCTATTGAGAATGATATTCATTGTGGGTTTTTCATAGATGGCTTTGATGATATTGAAGTATATACCTTCTATCCCTACACTGTGAAGAGTTTTGATCAGGAAAGGATGCTGAACTTTGTCAAATGCTTTTTCTGCTTCTATTGAGAGTATCATATGGTTCTTATCCTTTCTTTGAGTAATGTAGTGTATGATATTGATTTGTGGGTGTTGAACCAATCTTTTAGTCCAGGAATAAATCCCACTTGGTTGTGGTGAATAATCCTTTTAATGTGTAGTTGGATCCTGTTAGCTAGTATTTTGGTGAGAATTTTTGCATCTATGTTCATTAGGGATATTGGTCTGTAATTCTCCTTTTTGATGGGTTCTTTTTCTGGTTTTGGGAATCAAAGTAATGCTGACCTCATAAAATGAGTTTGAAGTTTTCCTTCCATTTCTAATTTTTGGAACAGTTCCAGAAGAATAGGTCTTAATTCTTCTTTAAATATTTGGTAGAATTCCCCTGGGAAGCCATCTGGCCCTGGGCTTTTGTTTTTTGGGAGACTTTTGATTATTGCTTCAATTTCCTTGCTGGTTATGAGGTTTTCTCTTTCCTCCTGGTTCAGTTTTGGGAAGTTTTGTTTTAAATAATGGCTTACAGGGTCCCCTGGGTGGCTCAGTCAATTAAATGTCCGACTCTTGATTTTGTCCCGGGTCACGATCTCAGGGTCGTGAGATCAAGCCCGCATGGGGGCTTCATGCTCAGTGTGCATTCTGCTTGAGATTCTCTCTTTCCCCCTTCTTCTGCTCCTACCCACCCCCCATGCTGATCCCTCTCTCTCAAAATAAAATAAATCTTAAAAAAAAGAATGACTTATAAACACACACATACATCCCAAATTCAAAACTATATAAAACAAATTCTCTCTTTCCAAAAACCGTAAAGTTATTTTTAAAGCTATTCGAATATGGGGTGCTTGGATGGCTCACATTGGTTGAATGTCTGACTTGGTTTTGGCTTAGGTCATGATCTTATGAATAATGGGATTGAGCCCTGCATTGGGCTCTGTATTCACCCTGGAGCCTACTTGAAAGATTCTCTCCATCTACCCCTTCCCCTTCTCTCTCTCTTTCTTTCAAATAAATAAATAACTCTTAAAAATAAAGTTATTATAATATATATGTTTATACACAGCATAGAGATAATATGTTAATTTTTGGACTTGAATATTCAGATAAATATGTATAAGAATTCAATATCAAATCACCACATATATATTATTATTTGTATATTTCTTTAAGTTACCACTGGGCTTTCCTTCCATTATAGTTGGGCAGTGAATTGTCTCCAATATATTAGGAAGAATACCTTTTCAGCGAGCTGGTAAAGGCAAGAGAATGCCAATTTAAATTTGCTTCCTTTCTTCCTCTCTATCTTCTTTCCCTCCTCGAGGTATGTCAGTGACATCAGCTGATACATTCTAACTTCTTTCAGAAAAGAAAAGAAAGGGGGGAAAAAAAACCCAAACACCCAACAACCAAACATGCATTGTTCAAACTCCTTGGGTTCCTTTAGTTTCAGAGAAAAATTTAGGGAATTCTTTCTCTTTTTGGTATAATCTTGGATTCAGATTATGTTTACTCAGTTTATTCTATAATTAAGAAAGGAGAAGCATTTTCCTTTTTGGTAACCAATGTGTTTTATCCCACATCATTCTGTAGCTATTGTAGTGAAATAGAAAGAGTTTTGTGTTCAACCACATGGCCCCCTTCTTATCCACAGTTGTTATCCCTCTTACTGACAATGTTTTGCCATTCTCTTCAGCCTCCGCTGGGCTCCCATGCCTCAGCTAAGTTTTTTTTTTTTTTCTTTTTTCTTTTTTGGTGACGGTACCAAGATGGCTGCCAGAAGGAGAGGTGTTGACACATAAGTGATGTGCTAAGGCCGTTAGCTAGCAGTTGCCTATTGCTCACATCTTTTTTTTTTTCTTTTTCCTTTTTTTCCCTGACTGAAGCTGACTTTATTTAATTTCTGCCCTGAATGAGGTTTTTAGACTATCTTTGGTAAGAGAAAACAAACAAAATTAAAAAAAAAATTAAAAAAAAAACTTAAAAAAAAACAAAAACCACAAAGGGTTTTTCCCTTACAGTCCAAAATCTTTGTGATGATTTTGTTTCTGAAGATAATTTTAGAAAATCATCTCTGCACCATAAGAACACAAATTTGTCCTTTTTCTTGACAGCCCTAAGTGTTCAAGATGAGGACTTCTCAAACAAGTAGCTTAATATGAGATGATTATGAATGTTTGAAAATTCCATGCTGAATATGTGGAGAGGAAATTGTCACTATGTTAGAAGGGTGGACTGAATGTACACTACTTTTAAAGGAAACATTATCTATGCAATAGGTAGGAATGCAAGTAGGATGTGATTCTTCTGGCCACATAGTGCCATAAGGCAGGCTTGCAAGTCAGACAGATTGGATGGGAACTCTAGCTACACAACATAAAAGGATCTTGAGTTTGGGTACATCTCTTAATCTCTCTAGATCTCAGCCTCTTTGATCATCTTAAGAGAGAGTGTGTGTGTGTGTGCACATGCATGTGTGTAAATGCTTACTTTGTCAAATCAGCTAAGATATATAAAAACACCAAACCAAGTGCTTAAAAAATTGTAGGTACTATTTTAAGTTTAAAAACTGGGCATGTTAAGAGTGTGTTAAGAGTGTACTCTAAACATTAAAAAACCTGGAACGTGTTAAGTACCACCACAGAGTCAAATTGGTAGGCATTTAATTTGGCTACATTGAGCTTTTAGTGACAGTGAGATGTTAGTGCTATGAAGACAAAATAATGTGTGGACCATCTCTTTGGGAGCAAAACTTTGTGCCAGCTGACCATCAAAGAGGAAGATTTCAAACAACGAGTCTTTCTAAAACTACCACTGCCATAAACCAAAAAAAGGTTTTCATATTTGTAGAGTGACAACAAAGGTTGGCTGGACATTATGTCAAAAGGAATTTACTAAGTGTATGGAAATGCTCAGTCTGCTTCTCCAAGGAGATTGTTGTCTCATTAGAGAAATCAAGATATCCATGAATAAAGCAATGAAACCCAGCCTTGTACTGAATTGAATTATGTACTAAATTCCAAAGTGTGTTTCAACTGGAAAGGGTTCCAAAGCCAAATAGAAAGAGTGCCTGTCCAGATGTTATGAAGAGCTATTGCCTCTGGTTGCCTGAGATCACTGTCCACCTTCTCTGCTTACTTCTTTTGGAGAGTAGCTCTTCAGCTACAATCACATGGTTGTGGGAGGGATGATCAATCATCCTTTTCCTGACTTGCTCTTTATACACTCCCAACCCTGCCCTCATCCAGACATGGATAAGCGACTTGGTTATTCTAGCCTATCAGCCTCTTGCTCACAAGGATCAGTCATAAGTAGGGAATGACTCTGGCCAGGCTAGACATAGTACTTTCCTGAATATCTTTTGTTGTTTTTGTTTTCTTTAAAATTATAAATCATTGAAGAGTTTATTTAGATGCCTTACATTAATATTTCTTTTTTCTTAAGAACATTTTTTCTCTTTGTACATTTCTTTATTTTTTATTTTTTTATTATGTTATGTTAGTCACCATACAGTCCATCATTAGTTTTTGATGTAGTGTTCCATGATTCATTATTTGTGTATAACAGCCAGTGCTCCATGCAATCTGTGCCCTCTTTAATACTCATCAACAGGCTCACCCATCCCTCCACCCCCCTCCATTCTAAAACCCTCAGTATCTTTTGAACTGAAATTGGGGATTTTTTTTTCTCTTTTTGGTGGTGAAGCTAGTGAGATGTGAGCCTGGAAGTGCTAATACACATAGTTTCAGCTTCATGGAGAAAATATGATTGTGAGAATGATGGCAATGGTCAGAGAAAGGTGGAGATACCAAAGGGAGAGGGACAGAGAGACAGTGAGGCCTTGGTTCCCTCTGTCGTTGACCCTGAGCTTTGGATTGGATTCTTGTCACCCTTAGTCAAAGAGTCCTAAGTTACGTGATGCCATCCTGTGAGACATTGCTTACCTCATTTGCCTATTTTGGGCAGCAGGGTAATGAGAGCAGGTCCCATTTAAGTGTGGGTTGGGCTTCTTTCCATAACAATTTTCAAAGAAATCCCTTTAAATGAGAACAAATTGTGTGTATATATGTAATATTCAGCCATGAGAAAGAAAAAAATTCTGCCATTTATGACAACATGGCGTGGGGGAATCAGGGAGATGTTGTTTAAAAGGCAAACTTGCAACTAGGAGATAAATAAGTTCTGGAGATCTAATGCACGACCTAGGGATCATTGTTAACAATACTGTACTGTAAACTTCAAAGTTGCTAAGAGACGAGTCTTTAATTGTTCTCAGCACAAAAAGGAATTTTATTTATGTGACATGATAAAGGTACTAGCTCATGTTACTACAGTAATCATATTGCATACATAAAAATCAATCAAATAAAAGATTAGTTTAAAAGTACCACAGGTGCCTCGTTAGCATAGTAGGTAGCACATCAGTCTCATAAAAGAACTTCAATGAGTATTAATTGAATTTATATAATTGAGTACATGGTCTCCATCATCTAGTATTTAGCAGAATACTGTTGGTTTCACCACTTATGGGCCTTATTGCTTTGGTTTATTTTGCTCTACTTTACACAGCTTTAAAATATATATAATGATTATACATGACTTACCTAAGAGATAGTATAGGATAATGGTTAAGAACATAGTCTCTGGAAAAAAGAATTTCTATGGTCAAATCATGCCTCTACAGGATTTACAGAACTTGTTTGTGGTTTACTGGGACCTGGGGCAAGTTAGTTAACCTTCAGATGTCTTGGTTTTCTTATTTGTAAAATGGTGGTAAAAGTAGGTATCTACCTTATAAGGTTGTGTGTGATGCATGTTTAGTGAGTTCATGTGTTTAAAGCTGTTCACATAACAAGTACTATCTAAGTGTTAATATGTATTATAATGACATTATTCAGTTGTAACTGGATTAAATACAATCCATATCACAACACCTTCATCATGATTAGCACTCAATTAACATTAATTTCTGTGGCTGTGGATATTTGGGTCTAGTTCCAGCTCTACACTGACAGTTGGCATACCATCATCACATTAATCTTATTAAAGTCACATTTTGTCATGTTTTACTTATGCTAAACACTATCAGAAGCCACCTATTATCTGTAGATTGTTGCCCTTTTCAGACCATCTCTATCCTAATCATTTTCATCTATTCCCCAGGATCACCTCACATGATCATTGCACTTATTTAAAAGATTCTTCTCATCTCTCATTATATATCAAGAACTGTGAGGAGTCTGAGATTTTACCTCACCTGCAAGCTAACAAATTAGCTTACCACTACTTCATGGATGCTGGCAGAAGATGTGACATTCCTGGGTCATTACGGTGCAACAAACAGCATGAGCCTCATGTTTACATCGGTTGTTCTCACTCCAGAAATCCTCTGGGCGGGGGATGCAGAGGGGCTAAGGTGGGTGTTCTTCATGCAGCGACTGAGGAACTTCAAGCTTAGGGTGCCTAATATTCTTTGATTGGAAATCAAAACTCAATAAATGGTAATTTCATAAAGCTTAGTTGCAAGGTAGAATCTGAACCCATATTTGTTACTGTGTTTCACTAAAAACAGGTCCTGATTTTATGGTCCTGATCAGTTGGGGACTGAGACTGAGACCCCCTATATAGTGCCAAACTGATATCAGAGTTTGATGTGAAATTTTTTGTTTTGTTGTGTTTTGAGAGAGAACGCGAGTGGTGAGAGGGGCAGAGAGAGAGAGTTTTAAGCAGGTTCTACACTCAGTGCAGAGCCAGACATGGGGCTTGATCTCTTGACCCTGAGATCAGGACCCCCTGAGATCGGGACCCTGAGATTAGGACCTGAGCTGAAATCAAGAGTCAGATATTTAACTGACTGAACCACCCAGGTGCCACCTTGATGTGAAAATCTTCCTCTTTGCTTTAATCCTGAGCATTACTGTCTCTTATTACCATTGTTTGATTACAATTTTATAAAACTAGCCTGGAGTCTCATTTTTTTAATAAGTGAATTCCACCCATGATCACAGTTATATTTTTAGTCTTTTTTCTAAATGCCAACATTAGTCATTAGCTAGAAGACCTGGTCATGAACCAGGCCATTGGATGACTCAAGATTCCATCACTTGACCTCATATTGAAAATATGAGAGCCAAACAGAGTTTATCTGACAAGCAGCACTGTAGCAGTGTTTTCTGCTTTTCAGTTTTACTGTACAGAAAAACATAGTCAGTTCTAAAATACTGGTTTTTCTTTTATTTGGGCCGTGGCAGTATGTTGCTTTTTATTGAGAATGGTCCAGTTGTAAAAATCTCTGCTAGGGAAGTGGTTCTAACTGAATGCCAGCACCACATTTTATGGCCTGGTAAAGCCAACGGATTCCAATTAACTGGTGTCAGAATGAATTTCTCTAATTATTACATTAATTTGGACACTTCCTTGCTTAAAAGCATTCTGTGGAGTATATATTCAAGCCTTTTTAATCTGGCCAAATTCCTTTTTATGAACATCCCTGCAAGAACCCTATACTATAATTACACTGGTCTACTTTCTTTTCTTTAACTCTTCATTCCCCTACTTGTTTTTCTTTTGTTAGTTCTATTCTTATGTATCTTATAGTATTTGCTTTGAGTGGAATGTTTTCTTCTGTTATGGTATCCAATGGAGTATTACTGGTGCTTAAGAATATGCCATCAGGGGATGCCTGGGTGGCTCAGTTGGTTAAGCGGCTGCCTTCGGCTCAGGTCATGAGCCCAGCGTCCTGGGATCGAGTCCCGCATCGGGCTCCTTGCTCAGCAGGGAGCCTGCTTCTCCCTCTGCCTCTGCTGCCACTCTGCCTGCCTGTGCTCGCTCTCTCTCTCTCTCTGACAAATAAATAAATAAAATCTTAAAAAAAAAGAATATGCCATCAGTCTTTTTGTATGTAGCCCTTTTAGACATAAATCTGCTGACTCTTTTTAAATTTAAATGGCTGGATTTAGAGACTATTGAATTTTCTGTGTGCACAACCATATTTTCCACAAACACATGACAGTTAGGCCTCTTTCTTTCCAATTATTATGCCAAATAATTTCACTGGCTTGCATTTACTAGAACCTACACTAAAATGTTCAGTAGAAGTAGTGATAGAGGGTATTCTTGTCTTTTTTCCCAACATTTAAAAGAATGTGTCTCAAATTTCATCATTAAGCTACTTGATGAATAACTGTATATGTGAGTCAGCATTCCCAATGGTTAAGAGCTAGGACTCTAGACCAACTTGCCTGGATTTAAATTCCAGTTCTGTCACTTCCGGCTGTCTTATATTGGATACATTAACCCTCACTCAATTTTCTCATGTGTAATATAGGGCATGATAGCACTCTATCATAGGGTTGTTGTAAAGTTTCAATGAATTAATACTTGTAAAGTGCTTAAAACTATCTGATGTATGGCAACCATGATATAAGTGTTCCTTATGTAATATATTGAATCAAACATTTGAAATTTTTCATTCAGTATATTTTTAATTTATATTATTATATTGAATATCTTTTAAGTTCCCAAGATGTCATATTTCATAATGAGTTTTATTTTTTTAAATACATGGCTCACTTCTATTCAATATTGTACTGGAGGTTGTAGCTGGGACAATTAGGCAAGAAAATGATATGAAAGACAACTAGATTGGAAAGGAACAGATAAAAGTACCCCCAGATGACATGATATTGTGTATAAAAATCCAAGGGGGGAAAGAAAGAAATCCTAGGAGGAGTCAAGATGGCGGAGAAGTAGCAGGCTGGGACTACATCAGGTAGCAGGAGATCAGCTAGATAGCTTATCAAACCATTGCAAACACCTACAAATCCAACAGGAGATTGAAGAGAAGAAGAACAGCAATTCTAGAAACATAAAATCGCCCACTTTCTGAAAGGTAGGACTGGTGGAGAAGTGAATCCAAAGCGATGGGAAGATAGACCGTGGGGGGAGGGGCTGGCTCCCGGCAAGCGGCAGAGCAATGGAGCACAAAATCAGGACTTTTAGAAGTCAGCTCCACTGAGGGACATTGCTCCAGAGACTAAACCGGGGTGAAGCCCACTCGAAGTCAGCATGGCCCCAGGTCCCACAGGGTCACAGAAGGATTGAGGGTGTCTGAGTGTCACAGAGCTTGCAGGTATTAGAGCACAGAAGCCAGCTACAGAGACAGAACCGAGCAGTGAGCTCTCAGCTCAGGGTTACCTTGAACCGGTCGCAGGCTGGGTGAGCTCGGAGCACGGCCAGAGGCCAGGGAGACGGGAGTGATTGGGTGCTTTTCTCTGAGGGTGCACTGAGGAGTGGGGCCCCGAGCTCTCTGCTCCTCCAGGCTGGAGATTGGGAGGTCGCCATTTTCATTCCCGTCCTCCGGAACTCTACAGAAAGTGTTCAGGGAACAAAAGCTCCTGAAAGTGAACCCGAGCAGATTACTTAGCCCAGCCCCTGGTAAGAGCGGTGCAATTCCACCTCAGGCAAAGACACTTGGGAACTACAACAGGCCCCTCCCCCAGAAGATCAACAAGAAATCCAGCTAAGACCAAGTTCACTTACCAAGGAGAGCAGCAGAATTCCAGAGGAGGAGAAAGCAAAGCACAGAATTCATGGCTTTCTCCCCATGATTCTTTAGTCTTGCAGTTAATTTAATTTTTTTTTATTTTATTTTTTTTTCTTCTGCAAAATTTTTTTTAACTTTTACCCTTTTCTTTTTTAACATTTTTAAACTAGTTTATCTTAACAATACCTTTCCAAAAAAAATAATCTTTTTTTGAACCTTCATTATTATAGTCATATTTTATCCTTCATAGTATTTAACTTTATTTTTTGTATACACACAGGTTTTTTTAAAAAATATTTTATTTATTTAACAGAGAGAGAGAAATCACAAGTAGGCAGAGAGGCAGGCAGAGAGAGAGAGGAGGAAGCAGGCTCCCTGCTGAGCAGAGAGCCCGATGAGGGGCTTGATCCCAGGACCCTGAGATCATGATCTGAGCTGAAGACAGAGTCTTAACCCACTGAGCCACCCAGGCACCCCTACACACAGGGTTTTTTTTTTTTTTCTTTTAAAAAATTTGGGGTACAACTTCCTCTAGTAGATCAAAATATACCCTAAATCTAGCTCCGAGCTTGTTCTAGTCTCCAGCCTGAGCCAATTCTCTCTGCTTTTTTTTCTTTATTCTCCCAACCAACTTACTTTATCAACTCCTTTTTTTAGAAATTAAAAAAACATTTTTTTTTCATCTTTATAGGCATATTCCATTCCTTCATTGTGTTTACCCTTATACACGTTTTTCATTCTTTAAAATTTTGGGAGGTAGTTTCTTCTAAGAGACCAAAATACCCCCAAATTAAGTGGGTGACCCTGTTCTAGTCACCCGTCTAATAGATATATATATATTTTTTCTTTTTTATATTTTTTCTTTGTTTTCTTTTTAAAAATTTTTTTTTCTGAACTTCTTTTGATCCCCTTTCTCCCCCCCACGATTTGGGGTCATTTCCGATTTGGTTAAAGTGCATTTTCCTGGGGTCTTTGCCACCCTTTTAGTATTTTATTTGCTCCTTCATATACTCTTATCTGGAAAAAATGACAAGGCGGAAAAACTCACAACAAAAAAAAGAACAAGAAGTAGTACTGAAGTCTAGGGACCTAATCAATACAGACATTGGTAATATGTCTAGAGTTCAGATCTAGAGTTCAGAATGTTCTAGAATCTAGAAGGTTCTAGCTGGGCTCGAAAAAGGCATGGAAGATATTAGAGAAAACCCTCTCTGGAGATATGAAAGCCCTTTCTGGAGAAATAAAAAACTAAAATCTAACCAAGCTGAAATTAAAAAAGCTATTAATGAGGTCCAATAAAAAACAGAGGCTCTTACTGCTAGGATAAATGAGGCAGAAGAAACAATTAGTGATATAGAAGACCAAATGACAGAGAATAAAGAAGCTGAGCAAAAGAGGGACAAACAGCTACTGGACCACGAGGGGAGAATTCGAGAGATAAGTGACACCATAAGATGAAACAACATAGAATAACTGGGATTACAGAAGAAGAAGAAAGAGAGAGGGAAGCAGAAGGTATATTGGAGAGAATTATTGTAGAGAATTTCCCTAATATGGCAAAGGGAACAAGCATCAAAATCCAGGAGGTGCAGAGAACCCCCCTCAACATCAATAAGAATAGGCCCACACCCTGTCACCTAATGGTAAAATTTACAAGTCTTAGCGAAAAAGAGAAAATCCTGAAAGCAGCCCGGGAAAAGAAGTCTGTAACATACAATGGTAAAAATATTAGATTGGCAGCAGACTTATCCACAGAGACCTGGCAGGCCAGAAAGAACTGGCATGATACATTCAGAGCACTGCACGAGAAAAACATGAGGCCAAGAATACTATATCCAACTAGGCTATCATTGAAAATAGAAGGAGAGATAAAAAGCTTCCAGGACAAACAAAAACTGAAAGAATTTGCAAACACCAAACCAGCTCTACAGGAAATATTGAAAGGGGTCCTCTAAGCAAAGAGAGAGCCTAAAAGCAGTAGATCAGAAAGGAACAGAGACAATATACACTAACAGTCATCTTCCAGGCAATATAATGGCACTAAATTCATATCTCTTAATAGTTACCCTGAATGTTAATGGGCTAATGCCCCAATCAAAAGACACAGGGTATCAGAATGGATAAAAAATAAAACCCATCAATATGCTGCCTACAAGAAACTCATTTTAGACCCGAAGACACCTCCAGATTTAAAGTGAAGGGGTGGAAAACAATTTACCATGCTAATGGGCATCAGAAGAAAGCTGGGGTGGCAATCCTTATATCAGATCAATTAGATTATAAGCCAAAGACTATAATAAGAGATGAGGAGGGACACTATATTATACTCAAAGGGTCTATCCAACAAGAAGATCTAACAATTTTAAATATCTATGCCCCTAACATGGAAGCAGCCAACTATATAAACCAATTAATAACAAAATCAAAAGAACATATCAACAATAATACAATAAAAGTAGGGGACTTTAACACATCCCTCACTGAAATGGACAGATCATCCAAGCAAAAGATCAACAAGGAAATAAAGGCCTTAAATGACACACTGGACCAGATGGACATCACAGATATATTCAGAACATTTCATCCCAAAGCAACAGAATACACATTCTTCCCTACTGCACATGGAACATTCTACAGAATAGAACCCATCCTGGGTAATGAATCAGGTCTCAACAGGTATCAAAAGATTGGGATCATTCCCTGCATATTTTCAGACCACAATGCTATGAAGCTAGAACTCAATCACAAGAGGAAATTTGGAAAGAACCCAAATACATGAAGACTAAACAGCATCCTTCTAAAGAATGAATGGGTCAACCAAGAAATTAAAGAAGAATTGAAAAAATTCATGGAAAGAAATGATAATGAAAACACAACGGTTCAAAATCTGTGGGACACAGCAAAGGCAGTCCTGAGAGGAAAATATATAGCAGTACAAGCCTTTCTCAAGAAACAAGAAAGGTCTCAAATACACAACCTAACCCTATACCTAAAGGAGCTGGAGAAAGAACAACAAAGAAAGCCTAAACCCAGCAGGAGAAGAGAAACCATAAAGATCAGAGCAGAAATCAATGAAATAGAAACCAAAAAAACAATAGAACAAATCAAC